>RQWE01000061.1:33951-98114 GCA_004028395.1 Leptographium galeiforme
CCCCCCCCCCCCCCCCCCCCATCCAATCGCTATGCTTTTGCTGTATATTCCCTCCTCCTGCAAACATCCGCATTTTCGGACCCCTCTCTGAACCGCTGAGAATTCACGTTCGAACGCTCTGGACAGGATGCGCGCACCGCCTACGCTGCCATGAGAAACACACACACGCATACGACCGAGCCGTGACCAAAGACGTGAGACATGAGGCGATCGTAAGCTCCTCCCTGTTGGCTTAACGCGACACTGCCATATCCCCGTCGACAAAAGGGGTCAGGATCTCGATTTCCATCGGCCCTCTTTTCCGCCCATTTGTGCCTCTCTTGGCACGCTTAATCGCTATATCCATTTTCGTCGTTTGGGTCATTTTCATTTTCACTCTTCATTTTTTTCTCGTCTCGTCTCGGCCTCTTGGGTTGGCTCTTCGCATCGGCCACGTTTGGCTGTTTCTGGCGGCGGTGCCATTTATTTCTCTCGCCTGCCGCTTTTTTTTCTTCCTTTTTTTTCCCTTTTTCCCCCCCCCTTCCTGGCTCTCCTCACCCCTGTCCTCGACACCACGACCCGACGACTCTCTCTCGAAACCCCTCGACATTCTCCGTCCGGAACTGCTCCGCGCACCGCCTGGGGGTTGCACCGATATGGCGGGCAGCAATCCCTTTCCGACTCAGACGCCGCCGCTGGCCTTCACCCCCGACGCCGAGTCGTCGCCGTCCAACGCGCCGTCCCAGCATGAGTTTGTCCAGATCGCGCCGTCGACCGCCGCGAGCCTGGCCAGCAGCACGCCGCTGGGCTCGAGCCTGATCAACTCGCCCAGCCTGTTGGGCCAGCCACCCAACGGCCTCGGCCAGCCGTTGCCGCAGATTCCCGGCGCCACCGTCTACACGCCCACGGCCATCCCCGGCCTCGAGCTGAACCCGCGCAGCTGCGTGACCTGCCGTCGCCGCAAGGTCCGCTGCGACAAGCACATGCCCTGCTCCAACTGCCGCCGCGCTCTCATCCCCTGCATCTTTCCCGCGCCCGAACGCGCGCCGCGCCGGCCGCGACGCAAAGACCCCAACGCCCTGCGCCCGCACCAGTCGACCGAGCGCGAGATTGAGCTGCTCAAGCGTCTGCGCAAGCTCGAGGGCATCGTCGAGGAGCTCAGCGGCCAGGTCGAGCTCGAGGCCACCAAGCAGCACTCGAGCAACGGCGGCTCGCCCGAGGCCCTCAACGGCGGTCCCGGTGGCGGCTTTAGCGGCCTGCCCAACCTGAACGGCACGGGCTCTGATGCCGCCTCTTGCGGCCCCTTTGCCTCGGGCGGCGTGCGCGGCCAGAACTCGCCCCTGCTCAACAATGTGCCCGTGGGCGGCAGTCCCGGCCGCCTCATCAGCACCACCAACGGCATCCACAAGGGCAAGGATGCCGAGCGCCAGTTTGGCCGTCTCGTCATCAACAACCACGGCCGCTCGCGCTACGTGAGCAGCGCGTTCTGGAGCAAGATCAGCGACGAGGTGGGTACTTTTTTTTTTTTTTTTTTTTTGTCTTGTAGTATTGCGACGCAGCTGACTGGCTACGCAGCTGGACGAACTGCGTGCGGAAGCCCAACGCATCTCCGATCCCGACACGGAGGCGTCCGAAACCGAGAGCTCGCCGCTGCACGAGGTCGAGGAGCGGTCGGAGACCGACCACCACGGCTTTGTCTTTGGCTTCCGGTCCGTCGAGGCCGATCTGCGGCAGCTGCACCCGCTGCCGTCGCAGATTCCGTACATTTGGCAGGTGTATCTGGAGAACGTCGACCCCATGGTCAAGGTGCTGCACACGGTGTCGACGGCCAAGCTGATCCGGAATGCGCGGACGAACCTGGACGACATTTCGCCGGCCGCGGAGGCGCTCATGTTTGCCATTTACTACGCGGCCGTGACGTCTCTGGACGAGAACGAGGTGAGTCGGTCGCGTGTATGACAGTGGGCGCGACGCGGTACACTGACAGCGGCAACAGATCAAGACCAACTTCATGGCCGAGAAGGAGGCGCTCGTGGAAAAGTACCGGTTTGGGCTGGAACAGGCCCTGACCAAGGCGCAGTTCCTGGTGTCGTCGGATCTGGTGGTGCTGCAGGCCTTTGTGCTGTACATTGTGCTGATCCGACGCAACGACGAGACGCGGCTGGCGTGGACGATGACGGGGCTGGCGCTGCGGATCGGCAACTCGATCGGGCTGCACCGCGACGGCAGCAACTTTCCGAGCCTGTCGCCGTTTGAGGTGGAGATGCGGCGGCGGCTGTTCTGGGCGCTCTGCATCATCGACATGCGGTCGGCCGAAGACCTGGGGACGGACCTGTCGATTCTGGAGCACGGCTTCGACACGCAGCTGCCGCTCAACATCAACGACAGCGACATTAGTCCGGACAGCACGACGCTGCCGCCGGCGCGACAGGGCGCGACGGACATTACGTTTGCGCTGATCCGGTACGAGATCCTGAGCGTGGTGCGGCGGATGCACGTCATGAACTCGGGCAAGGGCTCCATCTACCGCATCGACAGCCCGGCGAGCCTGGAGGAGCGCGAGCGCATGATCCACGACGTGTACGAGCACATCCAGGCAACGTATCTGAGCGCGGGCGACGCGTCGGGCGACCCGATTTTCTGGGTGGCCGGCATCATTGCGCGGGTGCTCTGCACGCGCATGACGCTGGCGGTGTACCAGCCGATCCTGTTCCCGACCCACGGCAACGAGGACATGTCGCGCGAGCTGCGGGACCGGCTCTTCACCGGGTCGACGGAGCTGTTCGAGTACAGCTACATGATGACGACGGACCCGCGGACGAAGCAGTGGCGGTGGCTGTTCAAGACGTACGTGCAGTGGCACGCGGTGGCCTACATTCTGATGGAGGAGTCGCGGCGGCCGTGGAGCGCGCCGGTGGAGCGGTCGTGGCAGGCGCTGTCGGCCATTATCGAGGGACCCAAGTCGCAGGACATGGACAAGATGACGACCAACGCGTCCATCTGGCTGCCGTTCAAGATGCTGTACCACAAGGCGCGCAAGCACCGCGACGCCGAGATCCAGCGGCTGCGCGGCGACCGCGACGCCGTGATCCATCTGGACCGCAACGACCAGGCGCGGCTGGGGCCGACCATTTTCTCGTCGGCCGAGGGCGGCATCGACGGGTACCACTGGCGCGACAAGTGGCTGGAGCTGATGGGTGCGCCCGAGCTGGCCCAGGAGTCGCCGGCGCCGCCGTCGTCGGCGACGGGGTCGGTGGTCGGCGGCAGCGGCAGCGGCAGCGCGGACACGACGACCATGGAGACGTCCAGGCCGCAGACACAGTCCCAGTCGCAGTCGCAGTTGCAGACGCAGTCGCACGCGCAGTCGCAGCTCCAGCAGCAGCAAGATCAGCTCCAGCAGCAGCACAACCGACAACTGGTGCTCCACCAACAGCAGCATCAGCAGCAGGCCGTGGACGCGGAGACGGACGAGGAGACCAGCCGGAACACGCTTCTCGACCAGGTGTTTGCGCGGCCGACGTTTGAGCCGACGGACCTGTTCCCGGTCTATCTCAACGACCAGCTGACCAAGTCGCTGCCGGACTCGGCCGTGTACGGCACGTTTGCCAACACGGACATTACGCGCCAGGACCCGACGCTGGCACACTACGCGACCACTGGGCCGTTTGGCCACGGTGCGGGCGGCGGCCATGGCGGCAGCAACAACGTGGGGACGACGTCGGCCCAGCAGGCCTCCAACGGGACGGCGCTGGTCGACAGCATGGTCAAGGAGTACCCGCCGCCCTGGCTGTGGTCACACGCGGGCCAAGAGCAGACACAGCATCACCACCAGCCACAGCAGCAACAACAACAGCAACAGCAACAGCAGCAACAACAGCAGCAGCAACAGCAGCAGCAGCCAGCGCAGCAGTTCGGGCTGCTGACAGACGATGACATCACCATGGACGACAACTTTGACTGGCAGGACTTTGGGCAGAACCTGGGGGGCATGACCAACGGGGTCTGGAGCTCGCACGGGCTGTAAAGCGAAAAGGCTGTCGAGAGAGGGCGGCGGCGACACGATAGACAATAGAAGCGCCTGGATTACAGAAAAGGGCTAAACTGAGCGGGGACAGATGCACAACGACGACACGGCAAAGCATACACGGCGGGGTGGGAAGGGCATGGACCGGTGGTAATGGGCGGGGTGCATCTTGGAGTCGTTTGTTTTGTTTTCCTGTCTTTTTTTTTTTTTTTTTTTAACTTTTTCTTCTTGTTTTTCTTCGTTTTTTCTTCTTTACAACTTTTGGTTACTTTGTTCGCATTTGTTACTGCACCGCGCGAGCAGAGATACCTTTGTAGAATTGCCTGCTAGTTAACCCATCAATACCCGGTTTGTTGGTCGTTACGGGAGCGTGGAGGCTGAGTCAGCACGAGAAGCTTGCGGCGACACTGAGAATGGGGTTTACGGCCGCAGCCCCAGCTGCGCCTGCCGTTTCTGTCGCCAAGCTGGTTCCAAGCCGTGTCGCCCCTTTTTTTCCAGTTCTGCATTTCCGTGACAAAACCACGCAATGGAGGACCGGCGGACGTGGCGGGCGTTGCCGGCGGCGCACCCGGACGTGCCGCGGCTGCTGGTGTCGGCGACGTTTGGCACGTCGTCGTATGCGGTGCACGTGTCGGACCTGGCGCACGTGTGGACAGAGGTGCTGGATCGACGGCAGATTTGCATGCGCGGGTTCCGAGAGGACACGCCGATTGACCCGAGCAGCGATGCCGAGCAAATGGCCGTCTTTCTCGACAAGCTGCGGGCGGCGCTGGACGGGCGGCACGCGGAGCACGGCCAGACGGCGTTGCGGGTGGGGACGAGTACTGCTGCCGGAAAAGAAACGGCAAGCCTGGAGCTGCTCGTGACCGTGCAGCTGCCTGGGGGCCTGCGGCCGCTGCGATGGCCGATGCAGCTGACGCGCCAGCCGGCGACGGCCGTGGCGGCCGAGCTGGTGCTGCCGCTGGTGCGCGACCGGCGGACGCGGGCGCGCGAGACGGCCGTGCTGGAGGCCGCGCTGCACGACAAGGACGCCGTGATTGCGCGGCTGCTGGACAAGCTCGAGGCGTTTGGCGTCGGCGTCGGCAGCGTGTTTTCGCGGGGCGCGGCCGGACGGTCCCACAAGGCGGCGACGACGCGGGCGGCCCTGGAAGCGCACGTACGGGGACTGGCGCCGTGGCGGGGGACCAACCTACAAAACGACGGCAGCACGGCCCGAGACGAGGAGGCCGATGGCGTGGGTGTGGACGACACCTTTGCGCTGACGTGCGCCGTCGACCCGCCCGGCGAGTCGCCCGCGCTCGTCGACTGGTGGGAGCATCTCCACGGCGGTGTGGCCCTCGCACCGATCGAGACCAAGCCCGAGACGACGGCAACGCCGACGGGCTCTGCCGAGACATGTGCGGATCTGCCGACTGCGCCAGCCGAGGACGACGTCTTCCAGCCGGCGACGCCCAGGAAAGGCAAGAGGACCGAGTCAGTAGCCACGGCGTCATCGCCGCCGCCTTCCCCCCCCCCTTCTTCGCCCCCTGTTCCTCCCGAGGCACCTGCGGCTGCACCACCAGCCAAGACAAAGACCGGCCGACTCGGCGCCATTGGCAAGAAAAAGGCACAGACGCCACCATCACCACCACCACCACCAGCTGTGGCCACGCTGCTGTCCTCCTCCCCGCCACGGCCGCGGCCCCCACCACCTGTACACGACGACATGACCGACACGAATGACACGGACACGGACAGCGACACGGCCTCGGAAGCGGAAGACGTGCCGGCACCACCGGCAGAGACGGCCAGCCAGCGACCTCGGTCGTCGGGCGGCGGCGGCGGTGGCGGCGGCTTGGGGAGGATCGGCAAGAGCAAAGCAGAAGTGGCCAGGGCGGCCGCGGAGGCGATGGCGGCAGAACAGGAGGCAGAAGCGGCCAAGGCCAAGGTCGAGGCCGAGAAGCAACGCGAGTGGCGGCAACAACTGGCGGAGCGGAATGCGGCGCCGGTTCGCAAGAAGAGAAAGTTTTGAGGGCAAACGGCCACGGGGCAGGAGCGTCTTGTCTGTACTTTCTTGGGTACGAGTGTATGACTACATTAGATACAAATCTGGGGCATTCTGGTCCTTGTCTTCCCATTCGTCTTCGTCCCGCGCATATTATCCATCGTCGCCGAGAGTCGTTACTTGCGGTAAAAGATCTTGTCGGTTAGCGTCACGTAAACGTCGCCACGGTGCAGAAACTGACCTTTTTAAACTGGAAATGCAATTGCAGAATGCCCTGTACACCGTTAGCCGTGTGCTCGAATGCGAGCAAAAGCACTCTCGTGCGCGCGCCCACCTTTTCAAAGCTGCTCTTGAACCCGCGCTCGCGCTTGGCGCTGTAGTCCCACTCGCGGTCGACAATGCGAAAGGCAATGTCGTCGTACGGCGGCCCGGCCGAGAAGCGGATCAGACACGTGTCCTCCTCGCCGGCCGGCGCAAACGACTCGCCGCGCCGGCGCCCGCCCTCGCGCAGGATCCGGTACGTCGGCGCCTTGGTGCGGTCAATCAGCTCCGGGTAGAAAATGTTGAACTTGTAGCCCTGCACCACCTTGGGCGGCGGGTTGTCGTGGTCGTAGTGCGTCTGGTTGTACTTGTTCCACTCGTAGCCCATCTGCACCCGGTTAAAGTACCGCGGCTTGCGCGGCCGGTGCTTGGCCGCCCATGCCGGCGCGTTTTCCGCCACCGGCAGCACCTCCTCGGCCGCGAAAATCTCCTCGTTCTCCTGCACGCCGCGCGCCACCTCGCGGTCGTACAGCGTCTTGGTCGCCTGCGACAGGTCCTCGCCGCTCGCCACCGCCGCAAACCGCGCCGTGCCGGGCGGTGCCGCCATCGAGTCGGTGGTGGTCGTCGTCATGGTCTCACCGAGGTCGGGCCCGGCCTCGGCCTCTGCTGCGCCCTCGTCCGGACCCGGCGAGGCGCTCTGTAGTCTGCTGACCGGCAGCCCCCGCTCCACCGCGTCCGCCTTGGCCGCATCGCGCGGCCGCAGCAGCCGCGCCCGCGCCGCCCGCACCGCCTCGCTCGTCTGCTGCACCGTCGCCCGCGCCTTCCACACCTGCAGCCGCCGCAGCAGCTGCTCCCAGTAGTCCGCGTCAATCGCCTCGTCCGACCGCAGCTTCGCCCGGATGCTCCGCTCCAGCGCCTCCAGCTGCACCAACGTCTTGGGCCGCAGGATCCGGTCAATGTCGTCCGCCACCGTGCTCAGCAGCCGCGCATCGCCGCCGGCCGCCGCCCGCTGTGCCTGCTGCTCCCGACACAGCACCAGCAGCGCCTCCCAGTAGCCCCGGTTGGGCCCGCTCGGCTCCAGCGTCCGGAACGACCGCAGGTCCGCCTCCAGCTCCGCCAGCTGCTCCCCGTCCGCGCTCGCCAGCACCGTCTCCGGCAGCGGCACGTCCGTCTCCACGTCCGTCGGCTCGTCGTCAAACGCGTCCCGCGCCTCGTCCACGAACCGCATGTGGAACGCCAGAAAGTCAATCGGCTTCGCCCGCCGCTCTCGCACGCGAATGTCGGCCTTTTTCTTGGACTGCCGCAGCACAAACCTGTCCTCCTCCGCCACAAACTTCTCCGACAGCTGCTCCTCCGTCATGTAGTCACTGCCGCTGGGCCGCCCAGGTCTTGTCGTCGGCGCAGCCGACGGCGGCCCCCGCCGCTCCCAGGGCGGCTTCGATATTCGCGTGTTGCCGTCGCGTCGAGGCGCCGTAATGTCTCGGTCTCGGTCTCGGTAGCCGTCTCGCCGGTCTCTTCTGTCTTGCCGCTCCGGCGACCGCCCCCCCGCGATCATCGCTGCCCGTGCAGGGTCCATTGTGGTGCCAGCAAATGAGGATTCCGTGCTGAAGAGTGAATCCGTGTTTCGATGCTCAGAATGCAACGTCGTTTTGCCATGATGCAGCCCAAAACTCGGTCCGTGCGCAATGGTCACGTGGCATTTATTATGGTCGCCGCCGCTATCCTGCACAGTTCCCCGTCTTCCACGCAATCAGTGCCTATTTTTACTTGAGCGTTGCTATTTGTACTGCTATTTTTTGCTATCGGCACTGCTTTTCGCCGATAAGGAAAAAGATACATTAGCCAAGTCCACGATATGCAACGCTATTGGCCGAACCATGCTACACGCTATAATTATACGCATTAATAGGCGACGACCATAGTAAGTAATAGCAGCATTAAAGTAAATAAAGAGGCAAAGGCAAATGTAAATAGCGGCGCTTAGCATTGCATACATTAATAAGAAAATTTTATAGCTAGCTAGCATAGCAAAACATGTAGGCTAGCGACGGTAGCAGCGGTAGCAGCGAGTGCTAGCGGTAGAAGCGACAGTAGTAAAGCTGGCGACGATAGTGGTAGCGCTAGCAGCGGCTTACACTATTTAGTTAGCCTACAGCGGTTTGCAAAATGGTGCCCCACTCATTGTATCTTTTTCCTTATTAGCAAAAAGCAGTGCCGATAGCAAAAAACAGCAGTACAAATAGCAACGCTCTTTTACTTTGCTGCAGAATTAGTGGGTGCATCGACCGAAATATGCGGTTCCATCATGACACGGTCGAAGCAGCCGCTGTGAGTCATACGTCTGCGAGCTTATCTTGCAACCAGATCAAGTGTTCCCGAAGCAGGATACGTTCCAAGACAGCAGTCATTTCGGCGTAAGAAAATCGTACAATGGCAGACACAAAAGTTACGGCTAACCCGCGTGTCGGCGTCGCCGCGGTTCTCAGGAGTCTTGACGGGCTCCTTTGCATCAGCCAGAGAAAGGGATCGCATGGGGCCGGTAGGTAACCGCGATAGCCCCCAATCGAGGCAGGCCGCTTTCTTCTGGAAATACTGACCTGCCAGGAAAATGGCAGTTCCCCGGGGGCCATCTTGACTTTGGCGAGGACGCGTTCGCCTGTGCTCGTCGCGAGACGCTGGAGGAAACTGGGCTCCTGGTGCGGCCACTGGGAATACTAGCCGTGACCAACGACGTATTTGAGCAGGACGGCAAGCATTATATTACGCTGTTTGTCTTGTGTGTCCGCGAGGACGAGCAGCAAGAGCCAGAGGCATGTTCACGACGCGTATCCTAGTATCAGTATCCTACGCACACTAACACGATGCCAGAACCTCGAGCCACACAAATGCGACGGATGGTCCTGGAAGCCGTGGGACTTTTTGCAAGCGCTGGCTGAGAAAGGGCCCGACGCTGCCGGCGGAGTCTTCCTCCCAATCATTCACTTGACCGAGCAGCTGCCCAAGCCGCTCTGGGTCGGGCTGGACGGGACGAGCAAGTGAGGGAGCCTTTCGAAGATGGGAGTAGAAGGGTCGCCATATATCGGAACGGAAATGAGATGCTGGCCCTATCCCACTCTCTCCGGCAGTCGCCGTCCAACAAGCGACGACGAGTACAGAAGCAGCATAGCATGGCACACAAGCTTTTTGTCGGCGGCAGCTACAAGAGGAACGGCAACGCCGAATCCATCGGGACCTGCGAAAAATAGGAACAAGGCGACGCCTTGTACTGTAGATCTCGCCGTGTCGTATCTTATAAGAGCAGGGGCCGCACAGGGCAGTGGGCTGACTATCATCTCCAAACAAGCTCATATCGCGCGATGGATGCAGCCGACCGGCCGCTGTAGTACGGGTAGAACGTCATCTGTTGTGACCCTCCCTATTCATGTGGACTAGCGCGCGCACATATTTCGCCCCTGCAGGTCCTGCCATAGGCAAGCTTCCTTATGCACATTTCACATCATCTGATTGGCGTGGTCCCTTCCTTGCCACCCTATCGGAGACGCTGGAGACACTCCAAAATGGCTGAATGGCCACGCCCGATCCTTACAGACAAGATGTTGTAGAGAGCCTTGTTCGTCTGATTGGAAAACGGGCCTAGGCACTAGCGCTCCTCTCTCGCTTCTCCCAGCATTCGCCCAGGCTTTGCCTGCCGGAATGGCCTGTGCGGGTAGTCTCGCGACATTCAGCGGACCGCCCGACTTGGCAATCTGAGCCCGGCAGTCATCTTATCGGCCGATCCACGCCCGTTATCTCGCGGCCGATTGGGTTGCCCAATATCTCCCACTGGCTGTACTAAACGGCAACGTCGGGGTTCTTTCCCGTTCAGTTCCCTTTGTCGTTAAAATTGCACTCTAGGGGCCTCATCGCCAGCCTTGCAGTCTCTTTTCACCCACCCATTCCCCTTTCACAGCCATGCCGCTTCTCTGGCAGACGGCCCAGACGGCCTGGACGGCCTCCGGTTTGGGGGCTCTCCCGCCTGCACTGCTGCTTCCGGCCGTGCTTTTGGCGGGCACCGTAGGGTCGCTCGTGGCCCTGTGCGTCTACCGCGTGTGGTGGCATCCTCTGGCGGGCGTGCCAGGCCCGTGGCTGGCCGCGTGCTCGTCTCTCTGGCTGGCGTGGCACTCGTTTATCGGCGACGAGTGCTCGGCCGTCTTCCGGCTGCACCAAAAGTACGGGCCCGTGCTGCGCGTCGGTCCCAGCGACATTGACATTGACGATTCCGCCGCCATCGGCCCCATCTACGTCGACCGCGGCGGCTTTGCCAAGACGGACAATTACCGCAAGTTTGACGTGGACGGCCACGCCACGCTCTTCTCGTCGACCACGCGCGACGCCCGGCTGCCGCGCGTGCGCGCCGTGGCGCCGCTGTTTGCCACGGCCTCGATCCGCAAGGCCGAGGGCGAGGACGGCGCCGGCAGCGACGAGAGCGTGCTGTCGGGCGTGGTCGACCGCTTTGTCGAGTGCGTCGAGCTGCACGCTGCCCACAGCCGCGCCACCGGCAAGCCCGTCAACGTGCTGGCCCTCGGCCGCTCCATGGCGCTCGACGCCGTGAGCACGTACCTCTTTCAGCAGCCGTACGGCGCCCTGGCCGAGATGGCTGCCGTGGCCCGCGGCGAAAAGGCCGCCAACGAGCACGACCACGGCCTCTCGGCCGCGCCCTTTGTCGACGCCTTTGTCGGCGTCGGCGCCTTTTTCAACCTGCACGCCTGGTGGCCCGGCTGGGACACGCGGCTGATGGACCTCATCGACCGCCTGTCCGGCACCATGACCACGCCCGCCACCGACGGCTCCATGGCCGCCATTGACGTCTACACCGAGAAGCTCGTCGCCACCGCCGAGGTCGGCAGCGGCAGCTATGTCAGCCGCCTACTCGCCGCCGGCGCCAAGGCCGCCGCCGCCGCCGGGCTGCGTACCGACGATGCCGGCATCTGGCGCCGCCACGTCCAGGCCGAGTGCAAGGACGTCTGCTTTGCCGGCACCGACTCCAGCGGCATGAACATTGCCATGCTGATCTGGAACCTGGCACGTCACCGCAAAGTGTACGACCGGCTCCGCCAGGAGCTGGCCGCCGACGACGTCGACCCCACGGCCAACACCTACCTCCGCGGCTTCGTCCGCGAGAGCCTGCGCCTCTCCTGGGCCGCGCCCACCCGTCTGCCGCGCGTCGTGCCCGCCGCCGGCTGGGCGTTTGGCGGCCACGTCTTTCCTGCCGGCACCGCCGTCGGCGTCGCTTCCTTCCAGCTGCACCAGGACCCGGCCGTCTTTACGGACCCGGCTGCCTTCCGCCCCGAGCGCTGGCAGCAACCGACGGAGCCCATGCTGGCCTCGTTCTTTGCCTTTGGCCGTGGCGGCCGCGCCTGCATCGGCCAGAACCTCGCCATGTCCGAACTGCAGCTTGCCACTGCCCGTCTGGTCCGGGCCGACGCCCTGCGCGCTGCCGCTCCTGTGTGCGATCATGTCGACATTCTCGAGTGGTTCAACTCGCGCGTCAAGGGAGAGGAGGTGCTGGTGCAGTTCTCGTGACCTATTGTGGTTTCGTGCTAGGTGGAGGCGGTTTGCCGCAGATTCTTGGCAGTTTGCGACATTTCATGACGTGTTTGACATTTATGATAGTTTTTGTGAGTTTCATGATATATTCGTTACCGTTTACGGTTCCCTAAAGGCTCTCTCTCTCCATGACTCTATATCGTGGCAATTTCTGTGACCACCGTAACAGATTTGTAGAGGTTTTGGTGCCTCGTTATGGCAGCACTGTTGTGGTGTTGGTGGCATTTCACTTTTCCCAACAGTTTCGAGACATTCAAGACTGTTTCCGTGACTGTTTTCCGTGACAATTCATGACTGTTTGTTATTAATTTCGTGCCGTATCTAGTTTCAATAGCGTTTCTAGCTTCGATAGCGTAAAATGGAAACTCGTGAAATAGGAAAGCAAAATAGACAAATTGACCAAATAGGAAAGAGCAAGACTTGGCAACCGGTATACTATTCTCCACACTAAAAATCCTCCGACTAGGCCTTGTCCTCCCTCACCGTCACCAAGTCGATACCCTTGACCTGGGCAACCGCACGGCCGTCGATCACGTCCTGGATGTGCACCATGCCGACGGTGGCGGCGTGCTCGTCAAAGATCTCGTCAATCTCCTCGAGCGTCTTGCCCTGGGTCTCGACCCAGAACAGGGCAATGAAAATAATCTGAAGCACGTCCCAGGCACCGTTGATCATGTACGTCTTCCAGCCAATGGCATCAAGAGCGTAGGGGAAAGCCATGGCGACCATGAGGCCGACACCGTTGGTGATGAACGTGTACACACCCATGCCGACGGAACGGATGGAGTAGTTGAGCACCTCGGGAGGGTACAGCATGGAAAGCGGGGTCCAGCCAAAGCTGTAGGCGCCCATGAAGAGGAACATGCTGGCGACGGTGCCGTAGATGCCCGAGTTGTTGGTCGAGTCGCCGTACTTGGCCGTGAGGCCGCCCATGATGAAGAGGAAGCTCGTCATGATGACAGACGACCAGAGCGCAAGAGGACGACGGCCAACCTTGTCAAGCGTGAGGGTACCGGCAATCGAGACGACGAGACAGAACGCGTTGAGGATGATGTTCTGGGACAAGAGAGTAAGCAGGGGAAGCGGGCAGCGAACCAGAACAGAAACTCACAATCTCCAGCTGGGTCGTGCTGTCGGTAATACCGGCATTGTCCAGCATGTTCCCCAGGTAAAAGGTCACAATGTTGTTGCCCGAGGCCATGGCGATGACAGCGACGGAGATGGACAGCATCATGCGGCGCATGCTCTGCTTGGACTTGATGACGGTGCGCACGCTCGTCTCCGCCTTGTGCTCGGCCTCGTACTTGAGCGTCTCGATAATCTCCTGGTACGTCATGACCACAATGGTGTCCTCAGTGTCGCCGTTGGAGTGCATCGAAGCAATGGCCTCCAGAGCCTCCTCGTGGCGGTCGTGGAACAGCAGCCAACGCGGCGACTCGGGCAGCCACGGCAGCACAAAGACGGCCAGGATCATGAAGACGATCTGCAGGATGGACGGGATGCGCCACGCCCACGTGCTGTTGATCTTGGAGGTGCCGTAGGTGATGCCGGACGAGAGCAGGCCGCCGACGTAGAACAGGTCCATGAAGATGGCCAGACCGATACCACGCCAGCGCGTGGGGAACAGCTCGACAAGGTACGTGGGCGCGCAAGCATAGGTGCCACCGTTGCCAATGCCGACAATGAAGCGGGCGGCGACAAACATGCCAATGTTCTGCGAGCAGGCCTGGATGATGGCGCCGGTGAGGGTGAAGAAGGCGCTCATCCACATGCCGTTCTTGCGGCCGAACTTGTCCGAGATCTGGCCATAGAAGAGGCCGGCGACGGTGCAGCCGGCCCAGGAGACGGCCGACTGCAGAGCATACGTAGTGGTGTCCAGATGGAAGTAGTCCGTGTACGAGGGCAGAATGTTCAGACTCGACCTTTTGCAGGTGTCAGTTTTTGTTTTTTTAAACATTTGTGTTAGTTTCTTCTTGGCAGGGACGAGCGTACATCATGGACGAATCAAAGCCGAGCGAGGTCGACAAGATGCCGGAGCACCACAACAGCAGCCAGACATTGACCTTGGAGCTGCCGGTCATCAACGTTTTGCGAGCCATAGTGAGAGACGGTTGGGGGGGTTTGCCGGGAGAGAGACTGAGTTGGACTGACGCGACAAGAAAAGGTCGTCCGAAAAGGGCAGGAACCGATACACTTTATGCATGTCCAAAATGACATTTGCACACACGCCACGGCAATCGCATATCTCGAGCTATCACCCATCGTGTTGTGGCGTCCCGGTTAGCCAGCCGGAAAGTCAATTAGCTGGCGAGGAAGTGGAAAATTCGGCAGCGGAGGTCCCGCCCTATCTGGCACATCGTCGGACGCAGCGCCAAGGCAACCTCACGGGCCAAGACGGAGCGGGGCCGTTGTGGCGGGGGACTGGGGGCGGCTTATCAACCCCCGCGACTGGCCAATGAGACGGCCCCACGGGCTTGCCGGCTCGACCGAACCTAGCAAGGATATAGAATAAAGACGAGTGCTTCTTATCACTAGCAGCCCACTTGCCTAGACTGCCAGCGACATCACGGTCGAGGCACAGGCTCCAGTGCAACGGCTTTCACGTCATTTCATGATGGCCGGGGTCCCCCTGCCGAAGAAGCGATGGTCGAAATACGCGGAGCGAGAAACCTGATAACACGCGCGGTACAGCACGAGATTACGGCCGCGAGCCGTGAAGCGGTGAACCTGTAAAGATGTACTTGTAAAGCGGCGACACGGCCATGTGTATCTGCATGCGGCTGGCTAGGCTGGAGGTGGAAGCTAGCGGCGAGATAAAAAAAAGGCGACAACCCCAGAGCGGGCGAGACACGTGGAGGTTGGAGGCGCCGACGCAGTGCACACCCCAGGCGGTCGCTTTATTCTGCGGGGTCTCGGGGCCAACACGACGGCCGACGTCTAGTCGGCCAATTTGGGCGGTAAAGCAAAGGCCAACGCGGTGAAGGTGTCGCGTGAGGTTTTTTTCTTCTTTAGTGTCATTTCCTTGCCTCTCTTTATCTTTGCTCTGACTGCCCCAAGCTGGGCCGAGGAATCTCCGAGGGTCCTTCTCCTCGTCTGCTGCCATGTCCCCAGCCGCCCGTCGACCAGGCCGACTGCTTCACGCCGACTAGGTTATCAGACTTCCGTGTGTCCGGCGCCAACACTCCCGACTTCTGGGTTTGGGTGTTTCTGCACCTGCACCTCAAGTCTTGCTTCGTTCACTTCTCCACGATGCATACAGGCCACATGGTGCGGTAACACTCGTTTGCCTTGAGGCCTGCCTCGCTGGGGATGTGGCCAAATGACAAAGATTCCAGCGCCATTTAGGTCGTCGCCACTACGACAACTCGACGCAAGCTCTGATACTTCGTCGTCACGTGATCCGTTCTGGCGAGCCGCCCGAGGACGGGCCAGGCAGGACTTGAGACGTTTCCTGGGATACCCGGGATTGTTTCGCAGCGATGTCGTTGACTTACAGTGAGACGGATGTGCTTATGTAAGCACACTAACCGTCGCCAAGCACACCATTGCCCGGTACTTGGTCGCCAAGTCCCCGAGCGTCCTTGGCATCGCGGAACTCGGCTTGCGCTCCCGCCAATGTTGCCAAGAAGTAGTAGCGGATGGCGTCGTCGGGCGGCACAGACGCGTGCACGTCAAAATCGCGCACAAGCGCGACAACAGCCTTGCACAGGACCATTTCGGCGAGGTAGCGACCGGGACAGGTTCGGCTGCCACCACCCCAGGTGAGATTGTAGCGGTCCATGTGGCGGCGACGGGGCTCGTCGGCCTCGAGCCAGCGGTCGGGCCGGAAGACGTCGGCATCGGGCCCAAAGAGGTCGGGGTTTCGATGCAGTGCACCGGGACAGCAGCCGACCGTGGTGCCGTGCGGGATGAAGTGGCCGTGGAGATGGACCCCGGGGAGGGGAACAGTCCGTGGCAGGGCCATGCCCAGGGCGGGATGGAGGCGCTGTGCCTCGCGGATGGCGGCCCAGGTGAGCGGCAAACGGGTGCGCGCATCGCGGGCGGATGTGATCTCGACCGCGACAGGGAGCCGACGGACCTCGTCGGCGACACGATTGAAGACGAGGGGATGGGAGCCGAGCATGGCAAAGATGGCGGTCAGGGCGGAGCAGAGCGTGTCGTGGCCGGCGCCAAAGTTGGTGACGGCGAGGCGGCGGAGGTACGTCTCGGTAAAGGCGGGCTTGGCGGCGTGGAGAGTGATCAGGTCGGTCATGAGGTCGACGGGAGGGCGAGGCTTCCGGGGCGGCGAGGGACGGAGAGCCTGACGGATGCGAGACGAGACGTTTTTGCCGACGGGCTAGGGTGGGTGTGAGATGGGTGGTGGAGAGGGGGGGACAGGAGAGGCGGAGAGTAAAGAGGAGCTCACAGCAAACAGCGGCTTGTAGTCGGGCCGACGGGCGTAGTTAAGCTGCCACACGTTGGCAAAGAGACGGCTGACGGCACGGACGTATAGGTCGGCGACGACGAGAGCGGGGAAGAGACCAAAGACACTTTTGCGGCGCCAGTTGGCATAGGCGGCGGCGCCGGAGCCGTGGTCGGAGCGGTCGCGTAAGTAACCGGGAGACCACGACAGCACGATGGCGCCTAGACACTCGACAGCGACGATGTGCATCCACTCGGAGAGGTCGGCGGGAGCGCCGCGAGTGGTTCGCAGGGCGGTGACGGCGCGTTGTAGGACACCGTCGACGGCAGTGGCAAACTTGGCCATGTTGGCTTCGTGGTAGACGGGGCCGACCAGGCGGCGCTGGCGGCGGTAGCGGTCGGCATCACGGTCGGACAGCAGGTCGAGCGTGTCGGCCGAGGTGACAATGCGACGGCGCCAGTCGACGTGGGGGCGAAAGAGGGCGGTAGCCACTGGCGGTGAGTGAGGGGGAGAGACGGGGGGAGACGAGGGGAGACGAGGGGAGAGAAGATGTGGGCGGGGAGAGAACAGGAGGAGAGGAGAGAGGAGAAGAATGGAAAAGGTCAAGAACAAGAGGACAGAAAATACGAACAGTAAAAATCGGCCTTGTCAAAGCCGCGGCTGGGGTCTGTCGGTCAGCGGGAGTAAGATACAGGAGCGCGGACAAGCACGCACGGTAAATAGTCGCAAACGCCTCCTCCGAATCGAACCAGACGACGTTGGGGGCAACTCGGACGGCATGGCCATGGCGGCGATGGAGCGTCTTGGTGAGGTGCAGTAGGCGGCCGTTGCGCACGTGATAGGCGTACCAGAGGCTGGTGACGGCAGCCAGGGGTGGGCCCGGGACGGAAGCGAGAGGGTGCAGGAAGCGGCGGTAGAGGGCGACGCCGAGTGGTGGCAGCAGCAGCAGCAAGACGAAGACCACGATCATGGCTGCAAGAGACACGTGATGTAAAAAACAGAGGGAGACGGAGGGTGCGAAGAGTGGGTTGTGATGTGAATGTGGGGCAGAAACGCTCCCAGGACCCGCTTGATTTTCGGCGAATCATCAATTCCTATTTCTCACAATTCGGACGGACTCAAGACAGTCTCGGCAGACGAGGACTGGGATATGGTAAAAGCAAACAGAAGCAACATACGAAAACAAGTACGCAAAGACACAAGGAGAGACCAATACACGGCAGGCCACGTGCCAACACCTGTTCTCAGCCTAGAATTGTCAGTATGAGACCGCCGTGGGTAGAGTGCAGTCGTAGACTTACCACCGCCGCCGCCGCCGCAACCTCCACCGCCGCCGCCACCTCCGCCACAGCCGCCGCCGCCGCCGCCGCCGCCACAGCCTCCTCCTCCACCACCACAGCCTCCAGCACCACCACACCCAGCCGCAGCGCTGCCGCAGTTCTGGTTTTTGGTTAGTGTCACGTGATCACAATCCAAAGCACGGAACAAGGAACATGCAACTTACACCACAACCGCCAGGACCACCACAGGCACCAGCCGCGACGCCGTTTTTGTCGCTGCAGGTGCCGGCCGCACACGCGCCCCATGTGCCAGAGCCGACGGGCGCCGTGTTTGGATCACCGCCGTAGTAGAGGCCGGGGGTGTAGTAGCCGGCGTTGACGTATGGGGAGTACACTGGGGGGTTAGTGGGGGTAGAAGGAAAACAAAAACAGAAAAAAAAACATACTAAAGTAAGCATAGCCCCAGTGGTCATAGTACTCGTCGCGTGGTGGCAGAGTGCGGCCGCGCCTCTGGGCGCGGCGGACGGCCTTGTCATAGTTCCGCTCGAGGCGACGAAGCTGGATGTCATGCGCGCGCTTGGAGATGTCGGCATCGAGCGTGTTGACAAAGCTGACGGCGTTGTGGGCGGAGATGTGGGCGGAGCGGTCGGACGGGCAGCGGGCGGCCTGGCCGGAGGTGTGGAAGGACTCGGCGACGCGGTCGTGGCGGGAGACGCCGAGGAGTTTGCCGGCCGAGCTGACATGGGAGGCGCGAGTGGCTGGGGTTGTAAGCAGAGGGAAGAAGAAGAAAAAAGAAGAAAGAAAGAAAAAAAAGAAGAGGGAGGAAGAAGAAGAGAAAAGAAGAGGAGAAAAAAAAAAGAAAGAAAAAAGAAAAAGCCCACCTTCACAGTACCAACACGTGCACTCGCTGTAGACCTCATTGTACGTCTGCTGGTACATTTTGCTGGTAAAGGCAAAGGCCAGGTTGAGGCGGTCCTCGTCGACCTTGTCGTTGTGGTCGATCAGCTTGGTGCCGGTGACGCGCACCGAGTAGTCGTAGTAGGCGGCCGGGCTCAGCTGGTGGGTGTGCCAGGCGAGGTCGACGTCGAGCGTGGGCACGCACATGTGGTCAGGGTGGTCGGCCATGAGGCCGATGAAGCGGCGGTACTTTTCCACCAGCCGCCGCATCGTCTCGGCCGCGGCGGGGCTGTGCAGCCAGTCGATGCGGTGCATCTTGTCGCCAAAGAGGCCCTGGCGCAGCACGGCGCCGCCCAGGTCCAGCGCAAACGGGCTGCTGTTGTCCCAGTACCGCCGCATCATGCGGCGCACCGCCAGCCGCGAGTCGCCGCGGATGCGCTGGCGCCGCGACCGGTACTTGTCCAAGTCGCGCAGCCGCTCCTCCACCTCGGCGCGCACCCGTTCCATGGTCAGCCGCGGCTCGGCCGCCGGCAGCGGGTCGCCCGTGGTCAGGGCCGCCGCCCACCAGGCCATTTGGTAGCGGACCAGGTCGTTGGGAAACGTCTGGCCGTCCTGCTCGAGCTTTTCGGCATTCTTCTTCTTGTCTCGCTCGATCCGCTCCGGCCGCCCGCTGCTCGCCGACAGCACCGTGCCCGGCAGCGGCCGTCCGTGCCGGATCAGCCCCTTGACGTCGCCCACAAACTTGGCCACCGACAGCAGCGCCGCGTCCACCACCGTGCCGCACGCCCCGCACGCCTGCTCAAACGACCCGTCGCCGTAGCCCCGGCCCGCCAGGTCTGTCGACGCCGCCCCCGCGTCCTTTTCCGCCCCGCCGCACGTCGTCCACGGCACCGACATGCCCTTGCGGCACTTTGGACACACCAGCTGCTTGTACATGGCGTCCGCCACATTGTCCCACGGCCGGCCCGTCGTCGCTGTCCAGTAGGCCTGCGTGGCCTCGCCGGCCTCGAACGCAAACCCGTCCGTGATGGCCGCGTCCACCACCGCCCACGGAAAGCCCGCCGCCCAGAGCCCGCTGGCGCCGGCCCGCAGGCAGTCTTCGAGGAAGTCGCGCGGGTTCAGCATGTGGGCGTGCAAAATCATGAGGACGTCTAGAAAGTTAGAAAGAACAAAACAGGCGGATACTTTTTTTAAAAAGGAAAAAAAAAAAAAAAAAAAAAAAAAAACCCACCCAGCGGCGGCACCGTCTCGGCCGTCCAGGCCATGGGCACGCTGGCCGTGGGAAAGTCGGCGAACTTGGCGTTGGGTCCCACTGCCTCCATGTCGGCCTCTTGCAGCGGGTTCTGCGGCAGGCTCGCCCACCAGGCCTCGTACCGGTCGACGGCACGCGCCACGAACAGCGCCCATCGCTTCTCGCGGATCAGCCCCAGCCGTGCCTGCACCCGCGCCTGCTCCGTCGCCGGCGCCGGCTGGCCGTCCGGCAGCTTGGGTTCGTAACGGGCCAGCGCACCCGCGTCCCAGAGGCCCCAGAGCCCGTCCGAGTAGCCAATGTCCTCTTGCAGCGTGTGCAGCGCCGACAGGAACCGCAGGTGCGCCAGACACGTGTCTTCGTCGGGCATCCCGTTCACCGGCGCCAGCTTCTTCAGCGCCACCGCCGGCTCACCGGCCTGGTCACCATCCGGCTGGTCGTGGACAGCGTAGGCTGGCGGTGCCGGCGTTGTCTCTTTCTCTTCCGTCCCCTTGGCACTGCCATTGGCTTCCTTCTTCAAAAGCGACGGCATCGGGTTGGTGGTGTCGATCAGTGTCCCAAGCGCGGCCTTGTGCATTCGTAGCGGCTGGGCGCCCAGGTTTTATGCTTTTATGTTTGCTGTAGCGGCACATCCAAAGATCCGAGCCTTAGGTTGAACGCAATGTGAGCCAGTTTCCCCATGACACAAGGCGCCCCGCTTTAGGCACTGCCCCCCCCCACCAGTCGGCCTTGCAGTTCGCCAGATAGGCATTTCATTGTGCCGTGCCCCGCTTATTTGGATTCACAACGTTGGCGCTTACCGCCCAGCAGCCAACCAGAATGAGCTCCTCACTGCTCGGTGAACGAAATGTAGCAACAAGTCTTGAAAATCGTGAACCACTTTCGGCTATTTTGAATTCGTTGACCGAAGCTTATGAACTTACATCATCACATAAGTTTGTTCGGTCACCTGCCCGGTACACTGAGTGGAGCGATGTGGAGAGCGGCACGTGGTGCGAGCAAAACTCCACTGTATTCTGCCTTGGCCTATTCCGGGGTACGGAGGACTTCATACGAGTACGAGTACGAGCCCAATTCGCTTTACGCTGGCCGCGCGCCGACGCTTTCCACAATATGGGGAGCAGCCTCGAACTCGCGCTTTCCCTGCAGCCGCTCTTCTCGCTGGTAGCGGCTCTCGCTGGTGGGATCAAAGTAGGCTGACAGCATTCGCAGACGTTAGGACAGTGCGAGGTTGTACTGTCCACACCGTGCACTTACGCTTCTCGCCAAACACGGTGGTCCGGATGCCACGACGCTCGGCTTCGTAGCGGCCGGGAATGACGCGGTGGACGGTGCAGCGGTTATCCCACATGGCGACGCTGCCGACGGCCCATTTCCAGCGGACGGCGTGGTCGTCGGCGGCGTGGAGGTGGGCGGCGAAAAAGGCGAGCAGCTGGTCGGACTCGGGTTTCTTGAGCTCGGCAAAGTCGGTGACGAAGCCGAGGTTGACGTTGAGGGCCTTGAGACCGGTGACGGGGTGGGTGCGGACGGCGGGGTGGTGGGTGTCAATGGGCGGGCGGTTGGGGCCGGCGCCCCAAAGGTCGAGAATGGTGTCGTACTGGAGGCGCGAGGTGTGGACGGCGTGCAGGCCGTCGACCAAGGCGCGGAGGGCCGGGCTGAGCTCGTCGTAGAGGCCGTACTGGGAGAGCCAGGCGGTGTCGCCGCCGACGGGCGGATGGGCCTCCATGCGCAGCATCGAGTAGGAGGGCGGATTGCGCTCAAACGACGTGTCGGCGTGCCACTCGGCCGAGGCCCAGGGCGTGTACTTGCCCAGCTCGCGGTGGTCGTCGCGGCTGCCGCGGATGACGACGTGTTGGGTGTCGCGCTGGGCGGGGTGGCGGTCGAGCGTGCCGTAGTGGCCAAAGAGCGCGACCTGCTGCTCCGTGGTGAGGTCCTGGTCGCGGAAAAAGACGACGCCGCGCTCGGCCACCAGCAGCGCCAGCTCGTCCAGCTGCGGGGGCGTCAGGCGCGACAGCTGCACGCCCTCGAGCACGGTGCCGATCGACTCGGTCAGGTCGACGGCCGTGGCCGCCGCCAGCAGCGCCTTTTTGGCCGGGTCGGCAAACCGGGCGCGGTCCGTGGCCGGCGTGATTTCGGCGCGGATCGGCTCCGGCGGCGTCCAGTGGCGGATCTTGTCATTAAAGTTGGGGTGCAGCACCGTCGGGAAGCCCGAATCGGGCGAGATGTGTTTGCGAGACTCGAGGTTGGCCATGGTGTCGGTTGCGTGGACGGTGCAGCGTACCATGATGAGAGCGGCGCGAAAAAGGACAGGCCGGGCTCGTACGTCCCATCCGACACATGTCCCGCGAATCGCGCAATCTCGACTGTGGATGAGCACCGCGAGCACGGCATGCGCTAATGTGGACGTGGACTTGTCACTGGGCATTGTACGCGATCTTGCCGAATTGGGAACAAAAGGTATAAGACAAGTCGACCGGAAAAGCGACCAAGCCGATCGAGGAACAAAACTGCAAAAGACAAACCGCGAGCCAATACTACAAATCCAAAAGACGGCACTGCAAGTCTCTGACCTCCAGGGCCTCTGACTGCCAAGATATCTAGCCTTGCCCCCCCCCCCCCCCCCCCCCCCCCCCCCCCTCACACCTGCACGGCCGCCACAATGGCCCCTCCCGTCCCGGCCTGCAAAAAGGCCACGACCTCGACCCCGTGGTCCATGGTCGACCGCGCCGAGGGCAGCGCCACCGTCAGGTCGCCGCCGTGCCACTCGCCAATCTTGACAATGTCCGTGACGACGTTGCGGTGCAGCAGCTTCTTGCCCTTGTTGGGGCCCTTGCCGATCTTGACCGTCTGGTCGCCGCCTTGGTAAATGGCCAGCAGAATGTCGTGGGGCGGGATGCGCGCGACCACGTCGCCGTGCTCGGTCGGCTCCGGCGGCGGCGCGTCCGAGTCGATGCGGATGGCCGTGTCGTTGGCGTCGAGCAGCACGTGCCAGGGCAGCGCGTTGGCAATGGCGCTGCGCGACCCCTGCACGGCCTCGTCGAGCTGGTCGCCCTGCGAGGCGTCGGTCACGCCGTTGACCACGACCTGCGGCGTGAAGAGGCTGTTGCGCTGCCAGCGCCGCAGATAGGCGCGCTGGCGCTGGTCCCAGGCCGGCCGCGCAAACGTGTCCTTCCAGCCCTTGGCGTCAAAGACGGAAATGTTGTACGTCAGCAGCAGCCGGTTGGGCGCCGCCGCCGCCGCCTGGATGGCCGGCACCGCCGGCGGGCACGACGCGCAGCCCTGCGACTGGAACAGCTCCAGCAGCGCCAGCGGCGCAATCTCGACAAAGCAGGCCGCCGTGTGTCGGTGCGCCGGGTCGTCGGCGAGCGGGTGGCCGTGGTCGTCGAGCGTCATGGCACAGACCAATGGCGGCTGCCGGCGACGGCGGAAGAGACGGGCCAAGAGAGCTAGCGGCATGGTTGGGTGGTGAAAAAGGGTGGTGGACGGACCAAGATGGGGAAACTGGGCAATGGACACTGGACACTAGAAAAAATGGAGAGCGTGTATTGCCAATTATCGTGCCGGGGCTGGGCTGGCCTCCTTTATACAGGCCTCCGGCAGTCGGCGGACGTCTGCCGCTTCTCCGCCGATCTGACCGACAGGGGCTGCGAATAAGCTTACCCTGCTGCAACCCAAGTGGAATCATTTTCCGAGTCTGCCCAGCCCTATGCACGCACCGTCTGATGCCAAGCCGTATTTACGTGAGACGGACACGGCAGACATCAGGGGTCCAAGTGGCTTTGAGACGGTCCTTCATTCCGAATGGTCGACAAGAACCTGTTGGGCCAGAAGCTTTATTTAAATTGGCCTCCAGCGCAGACGATCCTTTGCCAAGTTAAAAATAAACCCGTGTGGAATCAAGTCTCAATGTCGAGACACGACGCGACGGCTCTGCACATAAATAGGGAAAACGTGCAAACGTCATGGAGACTCTCACTCTTTCTGCACCCAGCAACCTTCCCTCCTCTCCTCTGTCCTCGTGTCTCTCGTGTCTCTCGTTTCTTCCCTCTTCACCATGGCCGCTTTCAAGACCGTCTCCGTCCTGGCCTTTGCCGGCCTAGCCCTCGCCTTGCGGCACGGCCATGCCGGCCTCTCCACCGCCGACGGCCTCCCCCTGGAGCTGTCCTACTACCCCCCCGGAGCCACCTGCTACGAGTATCGCGTGCCCGTCACCGTCACGTCCGACCTGCGCACCTTTGCCTTTCCCGAATGGCAGGACGACCTGGCCCTGCAGGACTTTCTGACCCTCGCCACCACCCGTGCCAGCGCCGACTATCCCTCTCCCATCACCGGCATGACCAACATCACCGCCGACTACATCATTGCCGCCTCCTATTGCACCCCCACCGACCCGGACCGGCGCAAGGACACCGTCATCCTCGCCACCCACGGCATTGGCCCCGCCCGCACCCACTGGAATGCCGCCTACGCGCCCGAACAGTACAACTTTGTCCAGCACGCCGTCGACCTGGGCTACTCGGTCTGGTTCTATGACCGTCTGGGGACGGGACAGTCCAGCAAGTACGCTTTTTGTTTTCTTTCCGTCTTCCTTCTCTGCAGCCGCTAACACCAGCCCCAGGATCTCTGGCTACGTGAACCAGCTGCGCCTGCAAAAGAACCTCCTCGTGCAGCTGGCTTCCATTGTCAAGTCGGGACGCTACACCGCCGGCAAGGCGCCCGGCAAGCTTGTCATGATGGGCTTCTCCTATGGTTCCTACATTACCCACTTTGCCGTGGCCGAAAACCCAGACATGGCCGATGCCGCCGTCCTGACCGGCATCAACTACAACACCTCCGCCATCAATGCCAACGGCCTCGTCCGCTCGTTTGCGCCGCGCATTGCTGCGCTGCAGGACAATGCCCGCTTCGGCACCCTGGGGCAGGGCTACTTGACCTGGGCCGACATCGTCGTGCAAATCAACACGTATGTTCTCTTTCGCGTTCGCGTTGGCCCTCTCTGCGCCTGTTTCTGACCGTCAGCTACTTCAAATACCCCTTTTATGATGCCCCTGCCGTGGCATACGGCGAGGCCCAAAAGGAGGCCTTTGGCATTGCCGAGTTTCTCACCGTTACCGACGGCGAATTCGACGCCGGCGGCTTTACCGGAGCCGCTCTGGTACGAATCCTCTCTCCTGGAAATAGTACCAGTCTCTAACATGTCCACAGGCCATTGCCGGCGAGACGGACTACATCTTCTGCGACGGCCTCTGCAGCGGCGTCTACGAAGAGCCCGCCCGCACCATCTGGCGCAATGCCAAGTCGTTTGTGCCGTATCTGCAACCAGATGCCGGCCACAACATGTTCTTGCATCGCAATGCCACAGGTGTCTTCACTGTCATTACTGACTTTCTCGGAGCGAATGGGCTGTAAAGTTAGGTGTACGATTGGAAAGGGTATCAGACGGGTGAAAAGGTGCATGTAAGCTGTTCTCTTCTTGGGCATTGCCGGTTCATATCGTGCAAACTTTTATAAGCATTAGACAGAAGCCAATCTCTCCGCATCTTGGGATGCTCTCGGTGACGGGCGTTTTCAGCATTGGCTTACAGATATCAATTCTTATGAACGTACCCACAAATCCCTGTAGTTGCCTTGCGGCGAGTACTAATTCAAGGCTGTAGAGTATGAACGCATAGTCAGTTATGACAGGCAACGTGCAACCCGAAATCCGGTCATTTTCAACCTGCCCATCCATCTACCTGACCCGGAAGCCACTACGCCGTAAGCTAGAGTTTCGTGTTCTCTGTTGGTACTTTACTTTGTTGCTCCAACCGCCGTCGTCGGAGTTCAAGCCTTCTTTGCCTTTATCGTCGACCCTTCCTACCAATTACTAGCTGGCCGCAAGTTGCAGTGTAGCACACCTCGACGGCGAGTATACACCACGGCCTTTGCGACCTGGAGGTACCAGCGCATGGGCTGTTTCGGAGGCAGTGGCTCAAGAAGCTTTCTAAGTAGGTCGGCAGATCGCAATGGGTGCCCTCGGAAGGAGCAGCGCGCAGGGTTCAGTGGGGCTTTGGCCAAGGCAACTTGGAAATGAGCAACGAGAGATATGAAGGCAACTTGGAAACGAGCAACGAGAGATATGAAAACAAGGTCTTCAAAAGGCACCCGCACAAGTTCAAGACGCCTCAGCTCCAAGAAAGTGTTGCGACCTCGTTTGCCGCCGAACAGCAGATCCCCCAGCATCTAAGCGGCCATCCCCGTATTGTGCGGTGCCTTTTGAAGACCCCATGACACACGTAGTCCACCAAAGAGGTATTTACAAGCTTGGTAACAGACATGGCACATTGAAAGATATTGAAAAAAAACATTGAATAGCGATGAGTCCGGAATGTTGAAACTCTCGCAGATTTCATGGAGTATTTCAGCGCCGTTTATACGCCAGCTTTCGGGCGGGCAATGTGCATTGGACATTTGAAGTCTGTATACGAAACTAAAACATATTACACAATTTGGTCTCTCGTTGGTCTCTCCACTAGCCAGCTCTAATACACATAACGGAAGTTACGGTTACCAACATCGGTAAGGTCCTCATGTAATTCGACCAGCCCAGATTCTTTGCTATCGCCAATGACAACGCCGGCAGTGCCAGAAGGCTGCGGCGGGCCGTATTTCCGATCCCGTGCCGCATTTTCCATGCGCCAGCACACAGCCAAAAGCAGGATGAGGGCAATGGCAACGGCAAAGCAGATCAGGAGAGACAAGAAGCCACTCTGCAAACAGAAAGATGGTGTCAGTCGATAAAGAAGGAAAATACAAAGAAAAAGGGGTCCTAGTCCGTACCTGGTATTTCGGTGCCTCCTTAGTGAAGAAGAGAAAGGGGCCGATGATGTTGCCCACACAGTACGCCACGAACATCATGGCGCCGACAGTTGCCTTTTTTGTATAACCGGCCACGTTGGACGAAACCAGAGACAGCGTCAGAGGTATGCCAGCAGCATAAGCGACAAAGATCAGCAGACCAAAGAGCTGGCTGCCTTGGTTGTCGGTGACATAGATAAGCAGACATCCGATCAAGCTGCAGGCACCGACAGATTCCCTTGTTAGCACAGGTAGCCAAGTCCCAAGAAATATTTATAGATATCAGACGTACGCGACAAAGGTGCAGCCTGCCACCAGAAGACAGCGGCTCTTGGGAAACTTTCCGGCGAGGAAGGTGCTTTGTTTTGTCAGCCCAAGTTCTCATCTTTGGTCGGTTAACAGATATATCATACCTTCCAACGCTAAAGAATGCATGGACAGCACCCATTGGCATCGACAGGAGGTAGACTTGTAGCGTGGTGAATCCGAAGCCGGCCAGAACAAGGTTGTTGAACTGCACGATAAAATGGGAAATTAGCGAGGTTGGTCAATTGGCGGAATTCACAGACGTACGGTTGTCAACCCGCCGTTGGGGATGTTGTTTGCGATCTGGTACAAGAACAGGATCCAGATCTTGTAGTCTGACATGGCCTCTCTGACCTGGCTCCACTGGAAGTTGTGGTTGACCGCGCCAGCCTGGTTATCGCGCAACCTTTCCAGAGCCTGCACACGCTCTCCC
The DNA here is from genome assembly GCA_004028395.1 of Leptographium galeiforme. Lineage (NCBI taxonomy): Eukaryota > Fungi > Ascomycota > Sordariomycetes > Ophiostomatales > Ophiostomataceae > Leptographium > Leptographium galeiforme. Next base: position 61,190 of record RQWE01000061.1, read on the forward strand.
TCAGTGAGGAAGCGGGCAGTCGAGGGCTGGTCCGGGAGAAAGAAGAACAACACCACGGACCAGACCAGAGTGATAATGGCGTAAATAAGGAAGAGCCACTATTGCGAGGGTTAATATCTGAGATGCCGTGCTTGTCGGTGGCAGTCATCGGATGCAGCTCACCTTCCATGTCTCGAGTTTGTTGTGAATATGAGCAACCGCATAGGCGAGAAGACCACCGATGGCCGAGGCAGCCGAGTTTCCCATGAACCAGAGACCGTGACGAAGAGGCTGCTCCTCGCGGCGGTACCACATGCCCGTGATCAGACTGAAGCCAGGCGAGACCGAAGACTCGGCACACCCCAGGAAGAAGCGGACCAGCATCAGGCCTGTGAAGCTATTGGTGGCTGCGTGACAAGCGAGGATAACGCCCCAGATGAAGCTAGAGAAGCGCATAGTTAGATATAGAGCGGGATGTGGGGAAAGAAGCGGCACAAGGCTGAAAGTACGAACAAGTTGACGGCCAGATATTTGCCGATTGGGAAGCGCACCAGCAGGACGGACGCCGGGTAGGAAAAGGCCAGGTAGCCAAAGTAGAACATGGATCCACACCAGGAGAACTCTTTGCCGACGAGATCCTAAAGTGGCCAAGACGATTAGGTACACTCGTATTGTAGGGGGTAGGGTGAACTGACAAGGTCTTTGATCAGTCCCATAATGGAACTCTGGGACAGCGTCTGCTTGTCCAGGAACTGGATCATGTACGACATGCACATCAACGGCATCAAACTTGTGCATATCGTCAGTGTCAAGTCTGACGAGAGATGGGACAAGGCGCAAAATCTTGTGCATGCCGTGCTTACTGCCAGTCGATCTTCTTGAGAAGATTGTTGTGCCACGCCTGGCTCTCTTCATCCATGCTCGATGAAAGAGTGGCAGTCGGTTGCTCCCGAAGGTCGAGAACATCGCCTTCTGCCACGTCGGCGATCTCCAACGATGCAGTGCCCATTTCTTTCTTCATGGCTGTGGTGGAAAGGAACTGTCCCTGAGGTTTTGCTGCGTATGCCTTTTCATCCAAGCTGGGTTGTTGGCCGTACAACGGTCCCTTTTAAGTCTTGTGTAAGTGGTGGTAGAAGCATGCGGCAATTATGTGAAGCACAACAGCAAGAGATAAGACGGAATTCACGGAGACAAAAGTGCAGAATTGGCAGGCCAGCTTTGCATTTCCGATGAAAACGATCCCACAGCAAAAACGCCAAGATCAAAGATGCACGACGAGCGGCGAACTGCCGTGTTGACGCCTTACTCCTTTGGGTACACCACGCCAGTATCTCTCCCTTGCTATCTCGCCAAAAAAATTCAAAGAGCCAGCCGCTGATTGGCTCGTTCGGCTAAATCTGTTCTGAACTTGCTGAACGCCCTTTCGACCCCACAAAGTATCCACCGCAATCGAGCTACTCGGCTCTAACCATGTCGAGACGTTGCTCGTAGCCCAGGGAGAGCTGCAGTCTTTCTTATCACGGCCCATCGCTCGACACGTCAGAGATAGTAGCCATGGACAGGGCTCTCCTTGGCGGGTTCTGGCGAGTCAAGATGGTGTCCACTACGTCAGCAAACCAGGCAGAGGTGCCGGTGTCGCTCTGGATGGTGTTGACCGTCTGTTGTATCCACCTCTTGTCGGCGGGACTGTCTGCAAACTCGGCGGCGATTGTGAGCGGCCAGACGAGCCTCACCATGGCGCGCGAGTTCCTCTGCATCAGTCGCTGGCTGATGCCAAGGATGTTGGCCAGGGCATCACCGTGGCAGGTCACCACTTTCTGGCCGGCCGCCTGCGGAATGCATATGGAATGGTGGCACAAAATCTCCAGCGCGTGGTACTCGCTCACAACGGAGTAGATGGCCTGCAGCTCTCGCAGCCGCACGGCCGGATCATTCCGATGGGCGAGCATGACGAGGAGGTGGAAACGCTACACGGACGGGTAAGCGGCTGAGCTTGGGGGGGGGGGGGGGGGGGGGGGGGGGGTGGAGTTGCCGCGACGGCTCTCTTACCTTGCCGAGCCTCTTTAGCTCGTTGAGAAAGTAGCTGGGCGCCATGGCGGGCTCGACCCCACGCTTGGTATCTTGGACGTAGGAGCAGAGGCGGTGCTTGAGCTTGCTGCACTCCTGGAAAAAGTCCAGCGGGTGGTAGACGGACATGTCGTCGGCGAGCTGCTCGGTCGGGTAGCTGTCGTGGTAGACGACCGAGTTGGTGTCGCGGCTCTCGAGAAAGAGCGTGTCGAGAAAGTCGCAAAAGGTATCGTCGCCCATGGAGCGGAGCCAGCTGTCGTGGTCGCCGTCGGGGCCCCAGGCGCGGGAGAGGGCAATGTACATGATGAAGAGGAGGAGGTTCTTGCTGGACACGGCGAGCTCGACAGGGGGCTCGGACGCGGGCCGGCCGAGGATGCCGCAGCTGCGGAGGAAGGCGTGCACGCCGGCAAGATGCGCGCTGAGGCCGGCCCAGCTGCGGCCAAAGTGGTTCTCGTAGGCGATGAGGAAGAAAAAGGCCGTGACGATCTCGTCGAGCTTTCCGCGCGATGGCGGCCGCTGCTGCTGGGCCCGGTGGAGCTCTACGCGGAAGTCTCGGAGCGCCGAGCTGTAGTGGGCGAGGCCGGTGCCGGGCCGGCAGCTGGCCGAGGGCCGGCGGCTCTCGAGCTCGCTGGCCGAGATGGCCAGGAGCAGGCGCATCACGACGGGCGACTCGGACGCCACGGTGCGGTAGAGGTGGTGCAAGAAGCCCCATTTCCACGGCTTGCCCACCCAGGCGACCACGACGCTGTTGGGGAAGTAGGCGAGGTGCTCGCGGTCGGCGGCTGAGAGGTGCAGCGAGTTGCGCAGCTGCTGGCTCATGGACGGCCCAAAGGCATCGCGGGGCAGCAGCACGCGGCAGCGGCTGCGGGCCTGCTGCAGCGCCACTGCCATGTTGGCCGTGTTGGCCGTGTTGGCCGTGTTGGCCTTGCTGGTCTTGTCGGCCGCCGCCCCGCCTGCCTTGCGACAGGGTCTCGAAGCGGCTGGTTGTCGTTGCCACTCGCAGCTCAGCTGGGCGCCCCGGCATCGGCCACAGCACGGCCGCTCCTCATCGCACTTGACCTTGCGCGTGCGGCAGGTGGAACAGCCTGGGGATCGACGGGGGATCAGCCGGGGGTCAATTCGCTCACCACCTCTGACCTTTTTCTTTTTTTTGTTTTTCCGTCGCTCAATCTCTCACCTGTTCTCGATCGTGGGCCCGTGCGTCCGGACATGGCCGATGGCAGACTGGGCGTGGGCGTGGCCTGATTCAATCAGCGCTAGCATGCAGACACAAGCAGACGCAAGGCGCAGGCCGTTGCGTGTCGAGGATCGTGATATCGCGTCGCGGGGAGACGTGGAGACATGCAGAAAGGACCAAGGTTGGGTGGGGGAAGAACCAGGCTTTAATAGCAGCCACGGGGTGCGGACGCTTGATTGGCCCAATCCTATCCGATGTCTGCGCTTCTATTGGTCTCCAATTGCCGAGGCGGAGTCTGGCTGTCATGGCTTATCTCTGCGTGTAAGGCAAAAACCGGGGACTTGTTCTGGACCGTTTCGAGCGATTTCGAGCCTTATCCGAGCCTCCCATTGGTGGACGCCGACGAGGTTGTCGTTTGTGTCAATTCACCACAAGTATAAAACACTTTGGAAATACGGACACTTTCAAAGTCGTCTCTTGGCAATGCTAGCTTCCAAGATATCAAAATGGGTTCCTTGCCGGAAGAGATGCCCCTTTCTCTCACACCGCAGTTGACGGCGGTGCTGGAAAAGCACAGAGACACGCTGAAGTGGGTCAGCACCGAGGTGAGAATTTGGTTTGTCCCGTCCCGCAATGCTGGAATCGTGGCACTGACTATTCCGTGTTTGTGTCACAGATTCATACCCATCCAGAGCTGTCCTTTGAAGAAGTGCACGCCCACGATACCCTCTGCAACGTCCTCTCAGAGCTCGGGTACAAGGTCACCCGCCATGCCTACGGCCTGAACACGTCGTTTGAGGCTGAGGCGGGCACCGGCGGTGCGCTCATCACGTACAATGCCGAGTATGATGCGCTGCCGGACATTGGCCATGCCTGCGGACACAACCTGATCTCGGCCTCGTCTCTGGGTGCCTTTCTGGCCACGGCCGAGGTGCTCAAAGACAGCGGCATCGAGGGTCGTGTCCGCCTGCTGGGCACGCCGGCCGAGGAGGATGGCGGCGGCAAGATCGACCTCATCGATGCCGGGGCTTACAAGGGCGTGGATGCCTGTCTGATGGGCCATCCCATGGGCAGCAGCTGCTGCGGCAGCTCCGGTTCGGCAGCCCGAGACAGCTGCGACAGCCCCGACGGCATCGTGCTCATGCGACTCATGGCCCGCGCCTCGGCCAAGGTGACCTTTCGCGGCGTCAATGCCCACGCCGGCGACGCGCCCTGGCTGGGAAAGAACGCTCTCGACGCCGCCGTGGCTGCGTACAGCAGTCTGTCCATGCTCCGCCAGCAGATCCCACCCAACCAGCGGATTCATGCCGTCATCTCCAACGGCGGGGACCGGCCCAACATTATCCCCCACCTCACCGAGATGCTCATCTACGCCCGCGCCGAGGACGATGCCGAGCTCCAAAAGACCTGCAAAAAGCTGACTGCCTGCTGTGAGGGTGCGGCCATGGTTGCTGGCTGCACCGTTGAACTTTCCTGGTATGTATCTCCTGACGCTGGCTCATGCGAATACTGGATCAATTTCCGGGGCATCGCCGACTGACTCGCCTTTCATCCTAGGGCCAAATCATACAAGGACCTCCGGTGCAGCGAGACCATAGCTAAGCGTTTTGGAAAAATGGCAGCCTCCCAAAAGCAGACCTACGCGCATGCTACCCCAATAGTCAGCGGTGGCTCAACTGACCAGGGTTTGTTTTCCTCCTCTTGGATATTGCCACGAAATGAGTGTTAATTTGCGGCCCAGGCAATGTTGGCTACGAAATCCCCAGTCTGCACCCAGCCTTCTTTCTTCCAGTGGCGAATCCGGGGGTGAATCCACACAATCCTCAATTCCGCCAAGTCGCTGGATCCCCGGAAGGGTTCGAGGCTGCTCTACGCTTTGCCAAGGCCATGGCGGCCACCGGCTTGGAAATCCTGCAGGACAAGGCGCTCCGCAAAGAGATGTGGGCAGAGCACAGGGAGACGTTCGGGCAGACAATGGTCAAGGCATGACAGAATTTTCTCTCCTTGGTAGCGTATGGTGCCTAGCACAGCCCAGGAGGACGATCGCCTTGTGTGTCTGCGCGTCATGCCTATGTTTTTCTGGCGCGGGAGTATCTCCCGAGGTCGTTGATGATGTGACAATGAGCGAATGGAGTGGCGAAGACGGCGAGGTTATGTATTTCATCCAAATCGTCAAGACTACTTGGCCGAAACTGTAAAGTAAAGCTGTGGGGCTGAGATCAATCACAAGTATTTTTACCAACCTGAGTTCAGTGTCTTTGACCTAATATTGTAGGATTGAAAAGAGGCATGGTTACCTCGGTGTTGTTGTTTATGCACCGGCACATTTGTTTCGTTCGCGGTTAAACGGAATGTCGACTGGCGTCTTGTGACGGTGTGGTACTCCCAAGGGAAGGGTCCCAACCAAGTAAATGAGATTTACGATTGTCTGTTTTCGGCTTGAATGCGTCGCCGTGGCTTAACAGGAATCAGCCTCATTTTGTTACTGCCTCCAATAGCCTAGCTTAGTCCTGCACATAATTCACTCGCCGCCTACAAGTGCGACGTCGACAACCATTTTACCACTCTGACCACGTCGCGCAACATGAAAACGGCGCTCAACGTGACCACCCCACATCACCGACACCGCTCCTACAAAGAGACTGCCATCAAATGCACCACGCTCTTTCCTACGTACTTGGGCAGAAAGAACACAATACAAGATCTCAGTCTCACCGCTTTGAGCGGTGAGAGGCAGATGCAATGAAGCAAGACACGGCCATTCCTGGCACAAGCAGCACCAACTCAGAAGCAGACGATTCCGTCCGTATCTCTAAAGAGCAATTTCGCATGACATATGACCACGCCTTTTGCGTATGGTCCACACTACACGCCTCCGCCGTCGAGCATACTGGGCCGCCTTTCGTCGATCTCCGAGATGCGTTCCTGGCACAGCCTTACTTTCCACGAAACTTGAGCTTCAAGCGCGAGAATATTGCAAACGAGAATCGGGTTTGCGCCAATGGCTACACAACATGGGGCTCGCCGTTGTTCCGCTGCAGGCACCGCCTGCCGTCCTTCCAGCTGCCTGTTGAGATCGAAGTAGCGTCGAAGAACGCGCGCGCGTTGAAAGCCGAAACACCAACGGCCGACCTTTACAAATCATGGTATCTTGACAGGCGAAATTACATTGCTGTTTTTGCCTTGGCATGGTCTTACATCCTTTCCGCTCGGTGGGCTGAGGTGATGCCTGGGCCTTGTACTCTCACATATGGTGAGAAGACTGCGATCAAGAGCAGTACTGAAAAGGGGCCGATTCAAGACGATGCCATTGTCGTGGATATTGGAGAGGCAAGTCCAGACGAAGCCCGATGGTGGTCCGCCATTTTGGCGGAAGGCGACGGCTGGCGTGCTACCATGAGGTTCGACGGCGAGACTTTTGTGGCCCCTTGGTCCGTCAACTGCGAAGGCGGTCACCGGTTTGTTTTGGCAGTCAACCCAAATTCTTCGCCCTTGTGTCCCTCTCCACCAGCTCCATCATACGTGGTTGCCCGTCGTTTTCTTCGAAAGTTCTGTGTTCGCCATGGTATCGCAGATCAAAGCCACGCTGCCCTTGCTGCCGCTCTCTTGTTTCCTTCCATAGATAACGACGAATCACTACGGCTGCCTGTTTCCCTGGCCACAGACACAAATGCGCCAACACAGACAACCGCGCAAGAAGCCCGTTCTCCTGGTCCTATTGGCTGTGACTGGGATTTGCGAGATCGTGACCTGGACAGACTCATCGTGTTATGTTGCTACGCCCGAGGACTGCGCTCTATGCTACTCAGCGTCTTTTACGAGCCCAGTGTAGACTGCAATGCTGTCTCCGCTTGGCTACAGGGAGAGATGGCTGCTATCGACAGGCTCCCTCGGCATGAGCCTACTGTGCTAGGACGTATGATGATGGACCGGTCGCCCAAAGTCTCGTTTTTGTGGCTTGGCGCGACAGTCCTTTGGTTTGCAGGGGCAGTTGCTGAAAGAAGCTCGCCGAGGACAAATCCCGATCGACCTTCACTCTGCTGCGTGGTCGGGTACGACGCAGACATTCCTCCAGCTACCTACTTCTGGCCTGTCTGATACACGCATTGCCCGTACGGATGAGTGCCGGTTGCTCTTCCTCAGCCAGCCAGATGACCACAACCGACTTCCCTTGGTACAATGGAGACCATTTGGTACGACGCAGCTGGAAGATGTCGACCTCGAAATTCGCAACCACGCAAAGTGCAAAGGCCACAAGCTCCAGTACCAAGGTTTCCATTGGGTGGCGCGGGATGAGGCCGGACTGCGATTGCTCGCCGAATTGTTGTCCTGGTTATGGTGTCGCGTGCAAACACTCATCTCTTTTCTTCGGGTACGTCATAAAGACCATAGCACTGGTGTCTTTGAGACATGCATCTCGCACGAAGAGATGGATCAGGCAAAAGAAGGCATATCTGAAAATGCAACGCGAAACATCTTTACCTGGCTACGCCCGAATGGGTGGCCACGGCACGAAAGGGACATCTGGGGTCATGAATGGTTTTCCGATTTCGATACAGAAGAAGAGGCTGAGGAGAGCGACCCAGTGGTCGCGGACAAATCGCCAGACACAGAACTATGGATATCCAGGTTGCCTAGGTCATAGCGTATTACCATACAGTCACTCATGGACCCTTTTTCTGTGGCCGCCACAGGTCTTCACGGCGATATCAACCTGGTTGTACTTCCGCGGCTACACAAGGGCCACACAAGTCACCCTGTATAACTGTAAACTGGTGTACTATGTATTTAGCGCTAGGGAGATTATTTGTTGCGGCGACGTGGCCTGCTAAGCATCCGAATAGTATGTGGGATAGAATTGTGCTAAGAAAACAACAATGCACGAGGGTGGTGAGAGTAAACGGTCCCACTAACTACGTTGGCCCTCCACAATGCTATCGGGAGGAGAAGCCCTTCTTTTAACTGGTGTCTGCATTCGCTGTTTCCTTGCACTATGAGTTACGTCTCATTAGCTTTGGGGATTGCCATCCACGTACGGCTGTGCCCGATATGGAGGGTATGATGTCACGCACGTCGATGGTATGCTTGAAGCCGTGGAGACGCTATATTACGAGGTGAGTCGTGAGGAGAGGGTGGGAGGACCATGGCCTGGCTTTTCAGATCCTATTTCGTATGTAAAGGGAGGAGCCGCCCATTCTTTGAAGCTTTCTTCATTAGCCTGCCCAGTATCTCCTCTCTCACAGATCATTAACAACTCTTCCTTTTGCAAATTCAGAAAACCGCGGATATTTCTCGTCATGGCTGCCGCCGCTGTCACCTCCTTGGTCGTCGCGCCTTACTCGCACGACCACTTCCAGGGCCTTCCCAAGTTGGCAGATGCTCGCGACGGCTTCCTCGCGTCGGATGGCGAGGCTCTTGTTGCCAACTTAATCAAGCCCTTCTTCGTTGCCGAAGGCATGGACCAAACCTTTGGGCTGGCCATGATGCATCGCCATTTCGATCTCCAATCAAACCAGAAACTGGTTGATTACAACGGCACCTCCACCCCCTGGGATGCAACTCAGGCCACTCTCGGAATGAGAGAACCCCAGCCTCACATGTGGGCTTTTGACAAAGACGGACTCCTGAAGCCGACCGAATTCCGCTACGCTGAGAAGCAGTATGAGCCTTTCACTGGAAAAAGAGCTCGCGTTTTTCGTCAAGTTCAAAAAGATTATTGACGAACTCAAATTGACTCAACTTTTTGGCCTGGCCCGGTATCCCGGAGATGACTTTTCTGGGTCCTGCGAGTTCACTGAAGGGACAGCCAACATCAATCTCAAGCCCGATGATGTGAGTGGCTATCCCTCTGCTACCAGCGCCATTAATTCAGAGCTGACAGCGAGCAGTACCCGCCTAACTTGAAGTCTATTCCCACCGTTTGGTGGTTCTCTACGCCCCTGTGGCAGCGGGGATGCCGCTGCACTTGTTATTCCGGTTCCGACGGCCATTCCCACGGCGGTCACTGTTACACCGTGCCGGGCTAGACCGAAAAAGGCCGTCAGAAGCCTTAGAGACCTCTTTATAAGGGTGGGGGTGGTTGAAACCCAATGTTGGAATTGCGAGATTGTGATGCTACGAGTACTCGTACAAGTAGGCGTGAGAAACCGGGTACAAATGTACGCGTAAGACTATGTATGTACTCCGTACTCTCTAGTTATCTTGATAATGACCTACGTTCCACTTGCCAGGCCAATACAATATGCCGTGCTTGTGGTATGTACGACTGTTGAATCAAGGATATAAAGGATGCAAAGACTTCAACCAATCCAAGTGAGGTGGGCGAGTGCGCTCCGTACAGATTAAAGTGGGGCGCTTCACTTGTCTCACATATTTCTGAAGTTTCCTTCTACCACTGTTTGCCCTATCGGTGCCGTCGGTAGCCGAGAACTTTCTGCGCACGTGCTACGCTACCCCAGGGTGGGGATGAATTGTTGCGCCTTGGGTTTAGTGCCTTCTTTTTGTCTAGCCATTAATGGCCGCCTCACCTTGATTTATTCCCAGTCTTCCACTACGACTTCCTGATCAAATGGATCCCCAACAACGCCAATTATTCACATCGGAGAACATTCTGGCCGCCATCTCGGCGCTCGGCATCGACCCAGAAGGATATTACCTCGGCAACGAGTACCGCGGGGGCCAATGTTATATTTTCAAGCTCAACCCGCCAGCCGACGCAGGCGGGAAACTGGACACGCTAGCCATGCGCGTGCCAGTCTACATGGGTCACGGCTGTCGCGATATCAAAATTAACGTTCTACATACGGAGCTACGAACCCTTCGCACGTTGCAAGAGAAGGAGTTTCCGTGGGCGCCTAGGTGCCGTGGATCCAGCCTCTCGTTCGACAATGCCGTCCAACACCCGTTTTTGCTGTTAACATGGGTTGATGGCGAGCAGCTTCATTGGGACGAGAATGTGCCGGTGCGAGCGGTCAGGGATAAGCTTTTGATGCAGATGGCGGCCATACAGTTTGCCTTGATTGAATGCACGCAGAAAAATGGTACGTTTTCCATCGTTGTTCCAACATGGCAAAAGGCTCACCGGGTTGGCGTGCTCTAGGGGGGCCAACCTGGACGACGTTTTTTCAGAGGCTCGCGGCGAACCGCCTCGTACGCGTAGTCGAGGGTAAGATTACAGGTCTATCGGAGCAGGACTGTATGGACCAGCAGACCTTGTTGGCTGCGGTGCTGGGGCCGGACGGAGATGACACAGCCATGGCGATGGACCACGGAGACTTCAAACCGGACAACATCATCGTGGACGGCGAGTACAATATCAAAGGGTACGTGGCTCATAGAGGGACAGAGAGATGCTCCGGCGCCTTCACGGACTGACCACAGATTGACTCGTAGGGTCATAGACTGGGCCTTTGCTGACATGGTTCCCATGGCTCGAGCCGCCGGCCTTCCTCGGTTCCTGTGGCCCACGAGTCTGCTCACCACACCTAGCTCAACCGTCCGGGCAGACAGGAAATCCTACGTTGCGGCCGTGGCAGCGCACCCGTCTCACACAGCATCTTGTATGTGGCGCTGGCAGACGACGCGAGACGTGGACATACGTACCTTCTTCCTAGAATCGCTCTTCAGCAAGGGCATGCACGCCGCCTTGGCCGGAGTTGAGTGGAAACTGCCTTACTCTGAGCTAGTTATTCAGCATGTGGCGGAAGAACAACGAGAGGGTAAAAGTGGCGATGGCGAGGACCGGGGCGGCTGTGTTTTGGTGAGAGAGACTGTTGCATCGACGTCGGTGTAAGGGGGAGTTCGTGGGTCTTTGGATCTAGTGAGTTCGTGGTGTGTAGTGCCCTGCCAGGGAGTCGTCAATTCTAGGGGTATTTCTTCCCGGTCTAGGTCATGGCCGTAAGAATGCAGATCTTCGTCAGAGGTCGTGACTCAAGGTAGCTTAGGTCGAGGGTCTGGAGATGACCTTTGGCTATTGCGTCCCAGCCAAGCCGAGCAAGTCAGCATGTTTCGGAAGAACATCCGCGCCTGCAATCATGACACGGGAAATATGAGCTTTGTCTAGGCCCGCAAGACCGGCTGCTTCAGAGACACACCCAGCTCTCCCCGCCCTCTTTTTATTTTCTTTATCTTGACGACACTGTGACAGTTTAAGACCATCATTGGTATTTTTCTTTTTCACACAAGGAGCGGGCGCGTGAGCGGATCAATGATCGCGTCTGCGTAGCGCATCAAGGCCACGTGCGGCTGTGCCAGCACAAGACGGTCAAATGGTCGACTGTGCCTAAATGTATGATAAATCGGCTAAGAATCATCAATGCAAATACGCTGCAGAAACTGGTATAAATCCCCCGTATCGTATGATGATGATGATGATGATGATGATATTTAACGCCGCGGGGAGGGCCGCAAGGCCCTCCAGACCTCCCTGGGGGTATGGGGCGTGCTATGCTAGGCTCTGTGTGTCTATATAGCAAAATCCTACATGTGGTGGTTGTGGCCGGCCGGGGGTCGCCGCCGGAGCCTTCGGCTTCCGGTGTCGACTCTCCCGATCCTTTGGCCTGTCGAGGTTCCTGTCGCCTCCCTTCGCGCTGGTAACCTGTTTTTCGGGTGCCGGTGGCCGGTGTAGGCGTACCTTGATCGGCACCGCCGTCTGTAGGGCGTCCCTATCCTCGGGCTGGTGCATGTGTTTTTGTAGTTTTTGCGTGATTTTTCGTAGTGTGTAAGTGTGGAAGGAAATAACAGTGAACTGAAGAGAGAGCTAAATTGAAACCATATGAGAGCAAAGAAACAAGTGCTAAACGCCTGTAATCGTAAAGTAAGGCTCTAGGCCGTAACGGCAGAGAGTGTGTGTAAGGGTGATATAGAGTCCCCTAGCCCTTTAACGCTGCGTTAAGTTCCGCTATTGCTGCCTGGGCTGTTGAGGCTGGCTACAATAGGGGTCTCTGCGTTATTGTTGTGTCGTGTAGCTCTTGTTACCGCTGTCTAAAACGTAGCAAACGTCTAGGGGTACTATAGCATTTAGGAAAGGTACTACTAACGGTATAGGATCGTGTCCGCCCGCTAGGGAGGCGGTGGGTTGTTATTGTAGACTAGGATTAACGGCTAGTGCTTAATGCGCCGCCTATAAGCCCTATAGTAGACGATGTAGTCTGGCGACCGCTTAGCGCCGTAGTAGCAAGTAAGCGTTGCATCTAGGTGTTAGAATTTACGGTAATACTACGTAAAGTCCCTGTGCCCCGTGCGGAGCGCGAGGAAGTAGTGTAGCTATACGCGGGTAAGGTGCTAGACGGCCGGTGGCCTAGTCTTCTAGTGCTTTTCCCTTACGGTAGCCTGACGGTACCGTCGGTTTAGGGAAGCGTGTGTTCGTTCCTATTACGTAAGGGTAGTGTTGTAAAGTGTGCGGCGGAGGGTTTGTTTAAGGCTAGCCGCCGTTGGTCGGGCCTCTAAGTCTACCGTCGCATCCTCCCGCAGCGCTGCTTTCGCTAGCTAGTCGGCCAGCTCGTTGTTAAGGATATCTATGTGCCCTAGGCACCATTTAGGTCGGACTTTAAATTGCTAGGTAAGGGCATAAAAGGCGTTAAAGTGTTCTTAGGAGGAGGCAGCCCGTCTTCCGTTATTGCACTATATCACGCTAGTGTTGTTAAAGCATACCCAAAAGGTGTGTCCCTGTCCGTACTAGCTAGTCGCCGCTTACAGTCCTCGTAAAGCGCCTATCGCTTTGGCGTCGAAAACGACGGCGCAGTCGTCGATAGCCGTACTATAGGTAATGCTCAGCGTGTCGCGCTGTCCTTAGAAGACAACGTATCCGTACCCGTTATAGTAAGGCCGGCTTAGGTCGGTAGAGCCGTCTAGGTACACAAGGATGTCGGTGTTAGTCCAGCGGTTTAGCCAATCGCGGAAGAGCTTAGCTGCTTCCGCTTTTAACTTGCCGTTAGTAGGGTCAGCCGTCGACTAGGGGCCGTATCGGGGCAGCCGAAGGATCGCCCGGGGCACTGCGCAGCCTTCTTATCCAAGTCGCTACAGGGTCGTTTTCGGTCGGAAGGGGGTTCCAGCCCCTTAGCCGCGTAGGATCGTAGGCAAGGAGATTCTACAGACGAGTAGGTGCTAGGGGTCTACCGTGCGCAAGCGGTATACCATGCAAAGCCTTTCGGCTTCCATAGCGGCGTCCGCTGTCATAACGCCTACTTCGTAGCATAGCAGTCTGTTCGGGGTAGTCCTCCAAACCAGAAGGACCGCCCTGCAGGCTGTCCATATAACCCGTTGCATAGCGGTAAAGTGTTAGCCTAGCCGAGCGCTAACTAGTCCTTCGTCCCGGTCCATTGCCGTATGTAATCGTCGTGTAGCATGTCCAATGGCGGGTTTCTATCTCCCGCCATACCACGCCTACGCTCCATACAGTAAAGCAGGGAGTACGCAGGTGGTAACCGCCAGCCTAGTAAAGGACAGGGGTGGTCCGTAGACAGTGTTAGCAAGGTGCCAGAGGTGGGTAGCCACCCGCTCCGCAGCCCTACACCGTTCTGTTACGTGTCTTTTAAACGACAGCTTCCTGTCTAGCCACAACCCTAGCCAGCGTAGTGCCGGTAGTGTTATGCCACTGTCTGTCAGCAGGGGGACTAGCTAGATAGTAAGGCCGTCAACGACCACTAGGGGGTTGTCGGACTTGTGTTTCATAATGTACAGCAGCTCGTACTTCTCTAAGGCGAACTAGACCTTGTTGTCTGCGCCCCACTAGGTTGCTGCGCGGAGGTCCGCTGCCAAGAGGTCGGCGCATTCCTATAGAGTGCGTCCCGTCCTAGTAAGGGCTATATCGTCTGCATATCTAAAGCGCAGGTTCGTGTCCCCGTTTAAGAGCTCCGCCATGTATAGCAGAAACAGCAGAGGGGACAAGGGGCTGCCCTGTAGCGTGCCACATTGCAGCCAACGTAGGGGGGTAGTATGTCCGTTTAAGCGCACCTAAACCCTGCGGTCCAGGAGGAATGACCGCACAAGGGCGACCGTCTGTGTATGCCAGCCTTGCCGCAAAAGTCGCTGCGTAAGGCGTCGGTAGAGCAGTGCGTCGAAGGCACCTTAAACGTCTATAGTAAGCACGGCAAAGGATTAATTCTAGCTAAGCGCCCACTACGCGTCGTAGACCAGGCATGCAACCAGGTCTAGCGACAAGCGGCTAGGCAGCGCGCCTATCTATTGCGGGCTAATAACGCTAAAGGCCATAGCCGCTTCCGTTATTTGCTTAGCCATAAGCCTTTCTAAACCCTTGCTAAGAACCGAGATAAGCGCGATAGGTCGCCAGGCCTAGGGGCTCGAGAGATCCGTCTTGTTTAGCTTTAGGAGCATAACCACTTCTGCCAGCTTCCAGGCTGTAGGGAAGTAGGCCATCTACAAGCAGCCATTATAGAGGTGGGTAATCGTAGGTCTAAGGAAGCCCTAGCAAGCCTTTAGGAGTCTGACCGTAACCCGGTCGACGCCTAAGGATGTGCTAAGGACTCCGACGGCGTACCGTTACGCCTCCTCCAGTGTCGCCGGCTAGGTACAGTTTAACAGGGGGTTCGTCCTTGCCAGGGGTTCGTCCAGTAGGTCGAGGGCTAGGTCGTCATTAGCTGTGTACCTCTCTATAAGCGCGTCTGCCAGTGCGTGCGCCTTCTCTGCTATGGTAACCAGGCTCTGCCCTCCCACAACAAGAGGCGGCGCTCTTAGTCGCAGTCCCAGTTTGTGCCAGCCAGTAATACAGTAGAGCTGCTCTACGTTCTGCACGCCGTCTATCCTCGTCTACCAGTAGTTGCCTTTTACGCGGCGGACTTCGGTAAGAAAGGCTTTGTCCTCTCCCGTCGGGTCCGTTATAGCCCAACTCTCCTCGTTAGTTGTGTAGGATTAGTCTGCCGCCCTTCGGGCCGTAATACATTTAGCAGTCCACCAAGGTGCACTACAGCCGCGGGTCCTACTCAACTTGCCCGTAGCTTGTAGCGCACCGTTCTACATCTCCTAAAACTGGTCTAACCAAGTGTCTACTGCTTAAGGGCTGGTAAATTCGGGGCTAAGCGGTCGGAGTGGCCGTGTAAACGCGTCGCATGTTTTAGCGAAGCGTACTAGGCGGTCCTCCGGTATCTAGTAATGTACCTGCTTAAGCGGCTCCTGCCCTCTCCCTAGGATGGTTGTCCGGAGCGTCTTATGGTTGGAGCCGCACCGTAGGTGTCGGTCGACGTCCGTGTAAACAAAGGGTATATTTAAGAACACTAGGTCTAGCACATGTCCTGCCCGGTGGGTAGCCCTTCCCAGCTCCCCTGTGTAGAGCATGTTCTACTCCTAAGCCCAGTACGCTAGGCGGCCTCCTCCGTGTAGCTGTAATCTCCCTGGGTCCTAGTAGTTGTATATAGCGTTAAAGTCCCCGCCGACTACTAGTTAGGAAGGGAGTAAGATACCGCAAACGTAGGCAATAATGTTGGGCGTAGTAGGGGCTCTATAGGCGTTTAGGTAGGTCGTGCCGTTAACGTCGATCTATAGTGCGTCCCTTAAGGGCTGGTCTAAGCGGCGCTAGTCTGCCGCCAGTCCTCTATGTCTATAAACATAAGTTAGCACTCGTAGTCTGTTCGTCTTATCGTCCTAGCTGTCTAAGGGTGTAAAGAGATTATATAAGGGGTGGTTCTAAGTGCGGGTCCCTAGGTGTGTCTATAGCTCCTAGACATATAGGATGTCTATGCCTTGCTAGTAGGAGAGTTCTAAGATAACAATATAAGCTGCTATGCCCCGTCCGGTGTTACACCAGGCGACTTAGATGTCTTGCGGCTTCCGTCGCCTATTGTCGCGCCTCCTTCGTTGGGGCGGTAATAACGGCGCTAGGGGTTAGCTATTCATGCATACGATCGTCGTTATAGTCGATCGCGCTAAAGGCAGTAGCAGCCATAGCGTCGATGTTATACACCGGCGTAGGTGTATCCTTAGTTCTGTCCAACTTGCGCCGCATTGTAAGGGTTTAGTCGTCGGTCGCTACCGTTATAAAGCCCTCCTTAGAGCTCTGCGGCTCCGCTATAGTCTCTATGCCTCCCTCTTCGCTGTCGCTAAGGGTAGCGCTAGGGCTAAGGCTAACCGTAATAACCGGGAGGGCGGCGTTACAGTTTAGGGTGTCGGCGCCGCTTAAGAGCGCCTTAAGGGCAGGGGCAGCGGCTGTTAAGCGCGCGCCCTCTGTGTCGTCCGTGTTAGAGTTAGAGGATGTGGTCTGCGTGTTAGCTAGGCGGTAAGCCTTTACTCCCGCGCTCCGTACCTTCTACAGGTCGGCCTACGAGATGGGCACGAGCTTGCCGTTAGCTCGTCTAAGGGCTACGAGGCAGCCCTTATGTCTAGCTAGGTAAGGGCTATAGCAGTTGCTACATCTAGGGGGGTTTAAGCAGTTAGCCTCGTTATAGTTAGGGGCGACCGCGCTACAGTTGTTGCAGCGTCGCTTCCTATCACAGCGTCGGCCGTCACAGTAGCCCTAGCAGCCCAGGTTATAAAGGTGCATCCTAGCCTTACGTTTTAGCTTAAAGGACAAGGAGCTCGTCTTAAAAACCCAGAATAGCTTAACGGGTGTTAGGAAGGAGATCGCCTAAGCGCACTTAGCGCGCAGGGTAGCGTCGTCTTTAGGGATTCGAGGGACACAGCGGACTGGTGTTAGTCCGGTCTAGCGGTAGGCTTCGTCCTTAATAAGGTCCGCAGCCTTAACCAGTGTGTTACTAACTAGGGAGACCTAGCTAGCTAGCACGTTCGCCAGTATGTATGTCCACCACTTGCTAGGGAGGCCAATGTTGTCCGCGGTAAGGTCACGGCGGAGTTTGTCTTAGATCGCTAGGTTTAGGATCTTCTCCCTGCTAGTCTGGTCGCGGGGGGTTATAGCGTAGCCGGTCTTAGTATTGGTAACCTTAGTAACGCTGCCCTGTGCTAGTTAGGCGCGCTTCTCCACAATTTCGCGGACCGCCCATGTCGTCTGTTTAAGGGCTTAGTGTCCAGTGCCGTCAAGGTCGTAGGTGCTAAGGGTAACCAGGACGCGTCTGTCCACGTGTTCCTTACGTTTCGGGGTTTAGGGGGCCATTCTTACGCGGTCGCTCTGGTGGCCGCTAGTGCCGGATGATCCGGTCCAGCTGCTCCTGCTCGGTGTGCAAGCGACGTCGGCGTAGGAGGTGGCCCGTAGCTTTTTAGTCGGCTTAGCATTTCTACCGACCGGCGGAAGGGTCGGGGGTGTCGCTCTAAGGGGTATCGTCTTAGGGGAGCCGGTAAGGGTGCTGTTAAGCACCGCAACCAGGTCGTCTACCATAGCGGAGACGATCTAGGCGTCGGCTGCCTAGGTCTTCGGGACCTTGTTTTTAAAGTCTTAAAGGTAGGCGTAGAGCTGTAAGGCCCACTAAATCTTCGAGTTTGCAGTCTGCACCTGCTTCCAAAGCGCCCAGATAGCTTTCTAGATGCCTAAAGGTAGTGCGTCCCGTTGCTAGTTAACCTTCGCGGTGTTCGCGTTGTTAAGCGGTGGGATGGGGGTAACGACCACTGTCTTAGGCCGTTTTGCCTAGGGCAAGTTCAAGGGGGTAGGCACTAGCGACGACATGGTGTAGTCGCTGTTGCGTGCTTCCATCAGACGCTTCGGCGTCGCGGGGGGAGGTTGCGTGACGCAGGCCATGCTGCGAAAAGGGGGCTTGAAGCCCGATGTGAAGAGTTTTGCTAGCGTTGTTAAGCTTTTTGCTGTAAACTGGCTGGCAGCGCTAACAGCTGCTGCTAGTGCCAGGATAAAAACAGGAGAAGGTGCCCCGTATCGTATGATATTCTACGTTGTAGGTATTTTGATTGCATGCCTTCTTTGGTATCGCAGACCTCTAGCATTCGCTTCGATATGAATGCAATACTAGAGGAGTACCTTATGACACCAAGACACTTCTGCTGCTCATTGTCAATGAGATTTATGGCGACGTCCCATAAAACGGTCCACCGGTCCAGCCCACGTAGCAGAACAGAGGTGTTGTTGTCAATTAACACCGACGTATGATGATGGAATATAATATGCTGAAAGGCTGATACATAGTAATTAGCAAGTGTGATGAGGAATTCCAGGAGGAGCCGTCAAGACTAACCGAGAACAGCGACATGAAGATGTTGGATATCCATTCGCCCACAAAGACCCATTGTACTCTTTTTCCACTCATTTTCAAGCAAACTCGAAACGACGTCTCGTAGACAGTGCGAAGTATATCTTACAGCTTGCTGGGCTCTGAGAAACGCCGTAGCATTATTGGCTTGCCAAAGCTCGTCGTTGCATGGAAGGCAACAACGCATGTCCGATGATGTCATCGCAGGAGGATGGCTGGAGAAAACAACCAGCCACGCGTCATTGATAAAAGTCCAGGTCACAAGCCTGATCCACGATTCATCGAGAACGAAGAGATTCCAATCTGTTGCCAAGGACAGTGACCCATGTGTGCGCCCCAGACTGTGGTATCGAAATTGAGGGAGCGCGCGTTTCCCATACTTTGGGTTGAGCATGAACCATATTATCAACTCTTGTCGCCATGTGCCATATTGGCAACAACGCATAATGACAGCTTGCGACACCGCTTAGACAACAGAGAATACCCACGAAGCATTCCTTGGTTGCGTGAAAACTCGGGGAGCATATCCCGTCATTGATCTATTCTACACGTAACTAGATACAAAGGCGAACAGGCGGTAGGCTGGCGAACTCCCTGTCCCTGGCCATAAAGCTGATCGCATGCAGGCTTCCAGTTCCTCGCTAACTCTGCTGGGTGAACGAGTCCTGCAGCCTCGGACCAGGTGAACCGAGCACTGGCAGTAGGACATGAACGGCAGCCCGGGACCACGAATCGAGACTATTTAGTTTTTTGTTCCTCGGCAGTCTCCTCCACCTGCTCATGCTCAACATCGTGGTCGCCCAATTTGTTCTGCGCACGGGACAAATCGGCAACAACGACCTCGTCACCAAAGATCTGGGCAATCTCTTCCAAAGACTTTCCTTTTGTCTCGGGGAAGATGGTGAAGACGACAATGGCGCCGAGCAAATTCGTGCAGATGAAGAGTGAGTAGTACTTGTACCCGACATCACTAAACGCAATGGGCGACACTTGGTTGAAGAGAATGTTGACAAGGACGTTGCATACAATCGCCATGGCAGAGCCCTATTGCCGCTGGTCAGCTCCCGGACGTCTTTTGTCATACAGTTCGAGGAAAGGGCCTTACTTTAGCTCTAATGGCCATGGTCATGATCTCGGGAACAAAGATATAATGGATCGAGTTGTAGCCGAGAGAGTATCTTTGGGTGGGGGGTCTTGTTAGCGAATACCGGCCTGGGTGAGGGAAGCTAGGTCGGGAACTTACATGATTGTGAAGCAGAAGATGAAGGCGATGGTGAATCCTTTGGCCACCATGTTTGATGATGAGCCGTAGGCACCTGACAAGCCCATGACAATCGCCATGTCGCCGGCCATGCAGAGACCGGTGATCCACAGAGTCTTCTTGCGGCCCCAACTGTCGACGTAGTAGAGACAAACCATGTTTGCAATCGGGCCGGCAAGACCGTAGACACTGTGTAATGGCACATGCATGTCAGTCATTTTGATAGAACAAGGGGGAGATCCGGCTTCAGCCGAAGCACAACATACCCTGCCAGCATGGTGGGCATATGGCCCGTCATGCCCAGGCCCTTGTACAGATCTGTCTGGTAGTAGTTGACCACGTTGATACCGCTCAGCTGGGTGAAGACTTGGACGAGCACGGCGAGGAGAAGTCTCTTCCTGTTGCTTGGCGTCTTGAAGACCTGGCCCCAGCTGATGTTGGAGACGGACTTTTCGAAGCGAATCTGCTCGCGCATCTGGCTGAACTCGGCGCGGTAGAAGCTCTCGTCGTGACCAATATTTCCGTGCAGGCGCTTGATAACGGCGAGAGCCTCGTCGTCGCGCTCCTGCTCGAGCAGCCACCGGGGGGAGTATGGGAGGAAGAAGACGCCACCGAGTACGATGAGGGCCGGAAGACACTGGATGGCGAGAGGGAAGCGCCATTGGAAGCTGCCGCTGGCGTAGGAGCAGCCGAATCCGATCCACTGCATTTCATGAGCCTTTGGGACAAGGTGGAAAGGGGTTGGGGGGGGGGGGGGGGGGGGTTGCAACTTACGTTGGCGGCGGCGAAACCAAAGCCGACAAACTGAGCGTGCAACCCAGCAATCATGCCGCGCTTTTCAGGCGGTGCAATCTCCGAGTTGTAGATGGGAATAGTCATATTCATCATACCCACGGCAAAGCCTCCGACGACGCGGCCGACAATGAGCATGGCGATGTGCACGGAGGCGGCCTGAATGATGCCGGCGACCACGGCAATAGCGGCCGCTATCGCAATTGTCTTTTTCCGACCAAAGTAGTCCGCACTCCATCCTGCAAAGAAGACGCCAAAGACAGAGCCGGCGCTGAACGTGCTGACAACAGCACCCTTGATGCTGGACGTAAAGGGGGCGAAGTAGACCTTGAAGTGGTCCTGTGAAATGACCGTCGATACAACACCGGAATCAATGCCGTAACTAAGAGCCAGTTAGCACAGGATAGAGAGAGGCCGACAAGACAGCCATTCGGGGGGGGGGGGGGGGGGGTGAAGCTGGCAAGACAGCAACTCACAGCAAAGATCCAACCTGCCAAGTCAGCCCGTCAGTCGCAATTCAAAGAGACACAGAGAGCGGTGGTGAAACGTACAGCGGCAAAGAGGGCACACCCCCAGGTGTACCAGTTGACTGCCTGCATGCTAGACATGATGGGCAGAGTCGACGACGAAACAGACGGCGGCTCTACAGCTATTCGGGTGCAATCAGAGACGAGCCCAACAAGCAACGGGTCCTAGAGTCGATTCGACCTTGCAAACCGTCGAAGCACAGCAGCCGTGGTTCATATGCATCGTGCAAAGCAACGGACGCCGGCCATCAGCCCATTTTCCGGTACTTGGACCACGCGGTTTGGCGCTAATAATCTGTAGTCTACTCCGGGTCACGCGCGGCACCGGTCAGATGCCACGGCTCACCGCTCGCTTTCGGGTAAGGGTATGCTCACTTTCGGGTAAGGGTCGCTAGAAACCCCCGGAAACGTAGTGCTAGGGTAGCTGCTATCGGCCGGCCAGGTAGCGCATTTTTCGGATGGCGCGCTGCACAGCGGGTCAAGCTCGCTACGGAGTACGAGAAGATGTTTAGGCTAAAGCAAAAGACGCCCGAGCGCCATCCCTGTCGATGAAGTGCCTACGACGTACAGAAGAGCTCCGCCAAACACCGAGTCGAGGCGATCCGGCCTCGGGCTGGCCGACATGAACGCAAATATGCACGTGTACGAGTAGAGATAATGTATGTAGAGGCTGCGTCCCAGCCTGCCGGAAAACTAACCACCCCCATAACGATGGGGGCGAAAAGGCTCATGCATGCTGTCGCCCCGTCCAACCGGTGTACCTGACATGAAAAGAGGGACGGCTGTTTTCATCACGGGGCAGCGACATGTGGAGACCCCGGCTGCTATTTAGCCTAAATACGAGAATACCCCTGACTGGGGTTTTTCTTTACCCCGACTTCTCCAAAATTCAGCCCGTGTTTCTCCGCATGAGATGAACTTTGGGGATCGAAAAAAAAGTATGAGTCTCCACCTTGGTGGCGACAACTTGTCACTGCATTTGTTCACTAAACCAATCTGGCTGGTCGCGTGCTAAGCGGACATGGTCTGCTTTTTGGCACGGCCGGTCGGTGAGTGGCGGGATTCCGGGGCCTTCCAAGGCGTTGGAGCTGGCATTACCCCGTCATTATTGGATCAACATTGGCGTAGTGCTGTTTATGGAGTAGAGATACGTTGCCTTTGCCAGAGTGCACGCCAGGAAAGTTAATCCTCTTTGTGTTGAGCCGAGGCGAATGGCCAGCAGGTGACCTCTTTCTTAGCTTGGCGGATAAAAGGTAAGCCCGGTCGTGCCACCGGCGCCGATGGCTCGGTAACTGGGCCCACCTGGCGGATATGCGCTGGAAGAATTCCGGACATAGGGATGGGGGACTCCAGTCCGACAACGGTGCCGGATAGGTGACCGGGCCGATTCTACGTCACGGTTGGAATAAATATTGCCGGCTGGTGCTTTGCGCTGCCGCTTCCCTTTTCCCTGTGACCAGCCGGAACCGACGCGGAGAGCTACGCGTGATCAGAAAAGATGGTCAAGTTTTCTCATGGCTGCTGGCATCCCGCCCCGGATACCCTCATTGACTGGGCGGTCGAGGTTGTCAAGGCAGAGGCCCGGGACGACCACCTGCACTTTGTGACTGTAAGCCCAGACTCTGCCGTCGTTGAGCCGGGGAAGCTCTGCGCCGCTGAGCAGAGCCCCCGATTCTCACCGATCCCAAAGCTAACAGGCCAAAGTGCTCCAAGCCCATCAACCACCGGGGCGACACGCTGAACAATCCCACCCTGACCCACCGCATCAGCTCGCCGGTGGATGACGTCCTCCATCTTTCCTCGACGCACTGGAAGGGCCAGAAGAGCGTTACGGCGGCACCGAACTTTGAGCTCTTCCCGGCCGGCCAGCCAGACCATGATCAGGCCATCCAGACGGCCAAGGCCACTGACCGCGTGACGTTTGCCGTGGGCGACCTGAGCGCCACGGTCAACACGGCCCCAAAGAGCTTCAATCTCGACTTTGCCCACGGCGCCAAGAAGCTGACCTCGCTTGGCTGGCGCTCCATCGGCTACGTCAAGCAGGGCACCACGGCTCTGCATCCCAAGGCCAACTACACGAACCCCAACAAGGGCGAGCGATGGACCACGTACCAGCTCTCCCTGGCTGTCGGCGAGAAGATCTACGGGCTGGGCGAGCGCTTTGGTCCGTTTGTCAAGAACGGCCAGACCGTCGACCTGTGGAACGACGACGGCGGCACCGGCTCCGAGCTGACCTACAAGAACATTCCGTTTTTCCTCAGCTCCGCCGGCTACGGCGTCTTCATCCCCACCTCCAATCGCGTGTCGCTCGAGATCCAGTCCGAGCGGACCACGCGCGTCAACATTGCCGTCCCCGGCGAGTCGCTCGCCATCTACCTCATCTACGGCCCTAGTCCCAAGGAGATCATCCAGAAGTACGCTCTGCTCACCGGCAAGCCGGCCCTGCCCCCGGCCTGGACCTTTGGCCTCTGGCTCTCCACCAGCTTCACCACCGAGTATGACGAGTCCACGGTCAACTCCTTCCTCGACGGCATGGCCGAGAGGGAAATCCCCGTGTCCGTGTTCCACTACGACTGCTTCTGGATGAAGGGCTTCCAGTGGTGCGACTTTGAGTTTGACCAGGACTTTTTCCCCGACGCTGCCGGCCAACTCCAGAGGCTGAAGGACAGGGGCCAACATGCAAGTCCCGCCTCTTCCTACCCATGCACGGCGACTTTTGTGGTCATTTGCTAACCCTCCGGTCTCAGGTGTGTGTGTGGATCAACCCGTACATTGCCCAGGAAAGCAAGCTCTTTGACGAGGGCGCCGAAAAGGGATACTTTGTCAAGAAGAGTGATGGAAGCGTCTGGCAGTACGATTTCTGGGTGCGTTTCGCCAACATCCTGGCCCCCCAGCACCCGAGCTAACCCATTCCGTTTTCAGCAAGCTGGCATGGCCTTTGTTGATTTTACCAACCCCGACGCGTGCAAGTGGTACCAGTCGAAGCTCAAGGCCCTAGTCGACATGGGCGTCGACTCTTTCAAGACCGACTTTGGCGAGCGTATCCCGACGGGCGACACCGTCTACTTTGACGGCTCGGACCCACAAAAGATGCACAACTACTATGCCTTTCTGTACAACAAGGTCACCTTTGAGGTGCTGGAGACGTCCTTGGGCAAGAACAACGCCGCACTGTTTGCCAGATCCGCAACGGCGGGTTGCCAGGTACGCACCGATGGAGAGATTTCCCAGAATATTCTCGAGACTTTTTCGCGACTTTGAGACCTGCTAGAAACTAACACTACCTGCAGAGATTCCCCGTGCACTGGGGCGGCGACCCGTACTCGACCTTCCCTGCCATGGCAGAGACCCTGCGCGGAGGCATGTCGCTCGCACTGAGCGGCTTCGGCTACTGGGCACACGACATTGGCGGCTTCGAGGGCAACCCCGACCCGGCGCTGTTCAAGCGCTGGATCGCCTTTGGTCTCTTCTCTTCGCACTCGCGCCTGCACGGCAGCGGCTCGTTCCGCGTGCCCTGGCTGATCGACTCGTCCGAGGAGGCGTCGCGGGTTCTGGCTCATTTTGTGTCTTGGAAGCATCGCTTGATGCCCTACCTCTACGCCCAGGCCCTGGTCACCCACCGCACCGGTATCCCCATGCTGCGAAGCGCGCTGCTCGAGGTCCCCCAAGACCCGGCTGCCTGGCACCTGGATGCCCAGTACTTCCTCGGCGACTCTCTGCTTGTGGCGCCTGTTTTTAATGAGGAGGGCGAGGTGACGTACTACGTCCCCAGCGGCCGCTGGTATGGCATCCTGGACGGGAAATGGAGGCAGGGCCCGGGCTACGTGACCGAGCAGCACGACTTCTTTA
Organism: Leptographium galeiforme; assembly: GCA_004028395.1. Lineage (NCBI taxonomy): Eukaryota > Fungi > Ascomycota > Sordariomycetes > Ophiostomatales > Ophiostomataceae > Leptographium > Leptographium galeiforme. Next base: position 85,943 of record RQWE01000061.1, read on the forward strand.
GTCTGCCGGTTCTGCTGCGGCCGGGCAAAGCCATTGTCCTGGGCGACCCCAAGCTGTCCAAGGACAAGGTTGTCTATGACTGGGCTGACAAGACTACGATTCTCGTCAATCCGACTGACGATATGGACGAGGTTGTTGAGATCCCAGACCACGAAACCCTGGGTGAAGTGCGGGTGAAGCTGTCGATCAAAAATGACAAGGGATCGCTCAGAGTCGCCGTCTTGCAAGGGCAGCTCAAGTCGGACGCCACAGTGCAAGTTGCCGGAGGCCTGACGGTCGACCTGAAAGCCAGCGCCCAGGAAGCGGAGATTGCTTTGTAGAGGGCAAGCGGTAGACCGAGGTCAAATCATGCTTGATCGGGCAAATGATGTTTGGAAATACTGCGCCATGTGCTTTAGAACTTGACAAGTAACTTGATGGAAGAGTGGATGGGACGCAAAGCTGCCAGAAATCAGCGATAATGTAAAATCTGAAGATAATGATTTGGGCGAGCTACATAATACACTTTTTCATCTCGTTGGCGGAATTTGGTGAAGAGACTCTGTTTTGCCGCGAACCCGCAGCACCGGTGCCATTCATCCAAGCAGACCAACGTGGCGGCGTGCCGATCTCAATCCACACAAATAATATGCCAGACATCCATAGCGGCTTATTCGGGGGTGATCTACTGAATGGGAGGCTGAAACGGTATGTTGGACTACGATCGGTCTAACGTGCCGGAATTGTGGCCGTTGGTCCGCCCTGCAACTGCGGCTCCATAAGGCCAACCGCCGGTAGCCCACATATTCACTACAAGGTCCTGTAGTCTAGCGGTTAGGACACTGGATTCTGATTCCAGTAGCCCCGGTTCGATTCCGGGCAGGACCTCAAAGTGTTTATATTTTTGGCCATGATTGCTTTTATGCTGCGCCTGTCACTTTTTTTTCGTTTTGTTCTGATTTATCCTTTCAACATCTATCCAGCTCATATTTCTGAAAAATGCCGCTATATACCTGCCCATTACACGTGATATATCAAAACCTTCATTCAAGCTACATTTTCTTCCCAAAACGCAGTAGACAGATGTGAATCGGCACTGCATCGCTGTAAAATGGTCCAGTCTGCAGGCGTCTTGCCCGTAGGGGAAAGCTGATTTCCTCCACCAGGAAGCCTGAAAGGGACGCCGAGTTCTTGAATATCTCAAACGTCGCTCGCTTCCGCTCAGTCGCCGCCACCAAAATCACAACCCCAGGGAACAGGTCCACCAGATCCGTAAAGGTGGCAATTAGAAGAGGAACCACACTGCTATCGTACGTGATGTCCGCGCCGAGCACCACGTCCACGGCTCGTCCCCCTTTCCACTGTGGCTCCTCTGTCCCCAGGAGAGCGTGTCCCCACTTTAAATCAACGGCAGTGACCTTTTCCGAGCCTTGCAGTCCATTCAGAAAAAAGCTCTCGGGTAGATTGTTGATCACATCGTCGGACCCGTCGGAAGCGAGCACGTCAGCCGCGCCAAGATAGCGCGCACATAGAACAGACAAGTATCCTGTTCCGGCTCCGAGCTCCAGCACATGTTTGCCTCGGACGAGATCCGGCCGGCTGCACAAATACTGCCCCAGATGCAGGGCAGCCTCCCATGTCGCCAGACCGGTCGTTCCCTGCGCTGCAATAATTGTGCGAGACTCCAGGAGAGTAATTTCGGGGCAGTGATCGGAAACATTGGGGTCTGCTTCATCGCTGTCGGCGAGAGCGGAGACGCAGTAGACAACATATGCCTTTTGCTGGGCCGCCACTAGCTCAGAGGGCAATGGCTGGCTGAGAAGCTCCGTCATGCTCTCCATGAGTCCGTCGTGGACGCCCTATTGAAATAAATCAGGCAAGTTCATACAACGGATATTTCGTCCAGTCTTCTTTGCTTACATGCTCTTCCCAGTCGTCAATGCTGGCCTCGATCTTCTCCACGAGTGCTCTGATTGTCCTCAACTGGTATCGAGGTGGCGCTGGGTGGTTTTTCCCTACTGGGTCCCAGAGACGGGAAAATATCATGTCCTGCACTTCATGGTCGCGTAGGTAATGCCGGTCGGGATATGTCAGTTGCCGCTCAAGTTGCAAGTACTGACGGCAAAACGTCTGGACTTGTTTTCGCGCCTCTTCCGAAATATAGGAGCCCGACATCATCACGAGCTCCTACACGGGATATAATACTATGTGGCGACTCCGCCGACAGTTTCACGAGAGGAAGAGTCTGAGTTGCGAGCAAAAAATTCGTAGTATTCGTGCACGTGACCGCGTTAAAGCCACAGCTTCGGCAACGCTAGACCTGTGTTGTCTCACCGCCTTTGTAAGGGCGCGCTGAAATGCGCTGGAGCTTACGCTGCAGTCAAATATTGCCGCGCAGAAACGTAGACGAACGTTGACTCCCAATCCGGGTTTGAACCGGTCATACTCTGGCTGCCAACGACTATCAGACAAATTAGACACATACGATACCACCTCGATATTACAGACACAATTTACAAAAATATGAGTTGGGATAGCATCTGCTACAATGCTGGCGCATTTACAGCTGCTCTTTTTCTCCTCGAGTATGGAGCTGACCGTTTCATCGATCACACTGCAATTGTCGCGCGTCGGGTTGGAGTTTCGCAGACATTGGTAGCCTTGCTCACAGCAGGTGCAGAATGGGAAGAGGTGTGGTTTCCCATGAATGTATAGGTACTACATGAGGCTGACTGATATAGCTTTCTGTAGTTGTGGCATCCCTTCTCCAACATCACTCCTCGCTTGCGCTTGGCAATGTGATCGGCTCCTCCATTTCAAATATTCTAGGAGCATTCTCTCTAGGCCTCCTCTTCCATCCGGGCCGCATGGAATTTGATCAAAACGCGAAGATTTACACATCCTTACTCTTTCTCGTCACATCACTTTTTACAGTTGTCGCTTTGACATCATCTTTGGGAAGACTTGCGGGAGGCATTTTTATTGGAACGTTTGCCATATATCTGGTATCAATTGGCTACGCCATTTATAAGGGCATTTTGGATGCGCCAGAAAACTCGGACAGCGACGACAGCGACGATGATGAGAGCACAACGAGCAACGACACCGAGGCACAGCACAACCATGCTCCCACTGAACGATCATCTCTTCTTTCCAGCAGCTCTGGAGATAGTTCCTCGGAATATTGGAAGCATACCCTTTTGTATCACATTGGACAGCTTATTCTCGGCTTCATGGCACTGTCCTTATCAGGCTATGTTCTTTCACACAGCGCTGCTTCGATCGCCGATGCATTCGGGCTGTCTGGTACAGTCCTTGGCGTCACAATTTTGTCAGTCGCTACTACGTTGCCTGAAAAATTTGTTGCTATCATCAGTGGCAGTCGGGGACACGGCGGCATCGTTGTTGCCAGCACAGCAGGGAGCAATATATTCCTTCTTACACTGTGTCTTGGGATTACACTTGTGGCTGGAGATCAGAAAGAGCTCGCAGAATCTTTGGTCTTGTTTGAATTACTTGTCACTTGGGCATCGTCTGCTCTGTTTCTCCTAATTGTGGTCTTGGGTTCAGGACGGTGGGTTGGTGGGATGTTAGTGGCACTATACCTTGCATTTATCGTTCTAGAGTTCACTGTATATAGGAGATAGGTAGAGAATCTACGAAGCTAATGGCGAATAGTGTACGTCGGTTTTCTTGGTTGGAATCACCTGCTTTTGGGCTTCGGCTGGCTTCGCGACCTGTTGTTGGATGGGAACTGTCGCTTTTAGTCTTTGGATGGCTTGCTGTGCGCCATTGTTGCGACGTCGCCATCTAAGCTGCATCAATTCTTGGCTAATCTCGTTTGGCTTGTTGATACCGTGCTCTTGTCGGTAAGTGAGCACCAACTTGTAAATAGACATTTGCGGATTCAAGTCAAGTGGGGCGTGGCGAGAGCCGTGAATAATGCTTCTTGGTCATGAACTGAGATATTACTATTTTCTTTTTACACTTCATCAACGCTAAAAAGACGCTACCATGCCGCGGCGTACGACGATGTCCAGAGATTTTCCATCTCGGGGAACAGGAAATGCTTCCAGGAAAGACGAGCCGATGGATGCAAATTAGAGCAAAAAAGTACTCCCCCGGGTGGGCTCGAACCACCAACCTTTAGATGTGCTCCAATAACAGTCTAACGCGCTATCCAATTGCGCCACGGGGGATATTAGTTGATGCGGTTTCCAGGATGGAGCCATGAAGACGCAGAGTCACTACGCCGTGTACATTCGTTTACGGTCTTACGACTGTTAATTGGAAAGTAGGGACCCGACTTACAGAACTGTGGTCGCGAAAATGATGCTCAAAATGGTCGTAGGAATAGAGGCAACGAATCTGTCGAAAATACGTATAATTCGGGATTTCATTTTCATAGGCAATTTTATCCTAGTTTGCCAACCGTATAAATTCAAAGGCTCTCAAGCTTCTACGTATCCCGTTTTATGTCTTCATGGGCAGCCAAGAGGTGTAACATGAGAAGAGTCTGAAATGTCCGTTCTTTTTTCTAATAGTAAAACTCTAAACTAGTATTTAGAGATTCGCAGTCTTCAACACCAAACACCCTATTCAAACAGCTTGTCAAAGAATTTCCCCACCTTACCCGACTCCCGCGGCACGTACATAGCCTCGTAGTCATCAATCTCCTCCTTGAGGCCACCTAAGCTAATGTCGGCCTGACCGGGGCGTACGTATGAGGTGCGGAAGACAAGTTTCCAAAGCAAAAAGGCAATGATAAAGAAGCCGATCATGCCGTAGTCGAGGAAGAACCACATTACGGACCAGCCGCCCGAGATGAAGAGATCATAGCCGCCGGCTAGGAGCATAAAGATAGTGCCGGCGATGGCAAAGTAGGAGGTATAGGGCTGGAAGCGGCCTTTGTAGGGCAGACCGTTGCGGTCAATATTTTGCTTCTTGAGGGCGGAGTAGAAGTGACGGTAGATAATAGCAGTGCAGAGGTAGTTGATGAGCTGGCAGCAGGTGACGAGGTCGACGAGGTAGTTGAGGGCGTCGGCTGCCGACGAGCTCATCTCCATAAAGGCGAGCAGGCAGAAGAGGAGGGAAAAGAAGAGAGCAAAGATGGGGACGCCGGCCTTTGTGCAGTAGGAGAAGAAGCGGGGGGCATGGCCTTCGAGAGACATGCCGTGGAGGGTGCGGGTGGCGGAGAAGAGGAGGCCGTTGCCGGCGCTGAAGATGGACGTCATGATGAGGGCGTTGACAAGGTGGGGGAGACCTTTGATGTTGAGGCGGCTCATGGCGATGATGTAGGGGCTAAAGGGTTAGAAAGAAGCGGAGAGACAAGCAAGGAGGGGGGGGAAGGAAACTCACGAGGCTGCGCCGGTGCCGGAGCCGGAGGTGGTGCCGTCGAGGATGGCACTGAGGGTGGCATCATTGTAGGGGATGACGATGCCCATGCAGAGAGCGGAGCCGACGAAGAAGAGGAGGATTCGCCAGACAAAGGAGCGGAAAGCGGGCGGAAGGACCTTGCGGGGGTTCTCGGCCTCGCTAGCGACCATGGAGATGTATTCGGGGCCGCAGATGCTAGAAGGGGGTCAGGGACTGGCAGACAAGAATGCAATATCAAAGAGCAACCCAGAAAGGGGGAAGACGTACGAGAAGCTGGCCTGGTACATGCACGAGATGATGCCGCAGAAGCGGCCGATGTTGCCGTCGACAATGTGAGCGACAAAGGCGCCGGGGTCACGCCAGTAGCGGAAGCCGTAGCGGTCATGCAGCGGGTTGCCACCGAGCATGGTGATAAAGGTGAAGAAGAAGAGGCCAATCATGAGGATGACCTTGAAGATGGAGAGGTAGAACTCGGCGATGCCAAAGTAGCGGACGCTGGCGACGTTGAGCAGGGCGTAGGCAACAATGATGGCGACAATGATGGCGGCGACGGGGACGTCGTCGGACCAGTAGGTGATCATAATGTTCATGGCGACAATCTCAAAGGGGACGAGAAAGGCCATGTTGAGGAAAAAGTTCCAGGCCATGGCGAAGCCGAGGGCGCCGTCGACCCATTCGCTGCCGAAGCGAATAAAAGGGGAGGGGACGGGGACGTAGGAGACCATCTCGGCGAAGCACTCGTTGACGGCCCACATGACGGAGCCCCAGATGAGAAAGGCGATGAAGAGGCCGGCAGGACCGCCCTTGGGGAGGGCCGAGCCCATCTGGACGTAGAGGGCTGAAAGGTCAGAGGGGAAACAGGGTTCAGGGAAGCAGGCGACTCACACGTTCCAATGGCACCTCCAATGGCAAACAGCTGGACCTCTGGGCCGCGCAGCTTTCGCTGCAGAGCCTGGGAGCCGGCGCTGACGGGGGTGGCCTGGCCCTCGGACAACTCGGCCACGTCGGCCACATCGGAGGCGGGGGGAGACTTTTCGTCTTTGCGCGGAGAAGCCATGTTGAGAAACTGGGGGGTGGATGCGGCCAGAACGTGAGGCCAGCTGAGGGGCTGAGTTGCGGAGGCTCTTATATGACTCTTGAAAAAACTCAGCTCTCCACGTTTGCCCACGTCTGCCTCGGTTCTGTTAGTGATTGCTAGCGTCAGGCTCCGCTGCCAAGAAAACCAGATATCGCAAGATTTCCTCGCCGCTGGGTGGAGTCGGCGGATCCGCCACTACGCCGTCGGGACTGCCGCGATACATGATACATGGGAACACGACGGAAGTAAAAGTCTTGGCTAAAGAGTCGGAATTTCTAGTATCTTTGCTACACGTGGGACTCTACAGCTTGAAGTCGGGGGACCGGAACTCTTCGAGCTTGTACTCGGGCTGGAACTCGACATAGAGGCAGTCCTGTGGAGTGAGCGGGGCGAAGGGAAAAAATGGAGTGCAGAAAAAAAAAAGAACAAAAAAAAGAACAAAAAAGGACTACTCACAGGCGTGCTGGCCATGCGGAAGTTGTAGGCGGCCTCCTCGTCGGAGACAATGGTCTTGGGCTGGCCGGAGGCGTCGACGAGCAGCTGGACGCGGCAGCTGCGCTCCATGAGGCAGAACAGAAAGGCGGCCTCGTCGACGGTCTGGCCGGTCGTCAGCAGGCCGTGGTTGAGCAGGATGGCGGCCTTGTTGTGGGCGCCGAGGCTGGCGGCGATGCGCTGGCCCTCGTCGGCCTCGTTGGCGATGCCGCCGTACTGGTCGTAGACGGCGTGGGCGCCGAAAAAGTAGCAGACGTCCTGGTTGAGCATCTCGAGGGGGCGGCCGAGGGCCGAGTAGGCGCGGCCGTGGATGGAGTGGGTGTGGCAGATGGCGTGCACGTCCGGGCGGGCCTTGTGCACGGCCGAGTGGATGGAGAAGCCGGCGTTGTTGATGGAGCCGGCCGTGTTGCCGCCGACGGTGTCGCCGTCGTGGTTGACGCAAATCATGTCGCTCGCGCGCATCATGGCGAAATGCACGCCCAGCGGGTTGATCCAGAAGCGGTCGGCGTGCTCGGGGTCGCGCACGCTAATGTGGCCCGAGATGCCCTCGGCGTAGCCCTCGCGGGCAAAGACGCGAAAGGCCGCGGCCATGTGCTCGAGCTGCCACTGCCGCTTCTCGGCGTGCGTCGCAAACGACGGGATGCCCGGCAGCGCCTTGCCGCGGTGGGCCATGCCGACCAGCGCCGGGTCCACGGTGGCCAGCTTGCCGGGCAGGGCCGCGGCCGTCGTCGTCGTCGCAGAGGGAGCCATGGTGAGTGTCGTGATTGTTTACTTTCTTTGTTTTTTTTTTCCTTATTTTTTTCTTTATTGTTTTTTGTTGTCCGTAGCACTGTTCTCGTAATGTCGTGTCGTTTCGTAGTCCGTTGCTATGGTTTGCTTGTCTGGTCGCCCGTCTAGTCCCTCTGGCTGCCCTCTCACCTCCCACTTTTGGGCCGGCGTCCTTATCAAGAAGCCGCTTGGAGAGTCCGACGCGATAGCGTCGTATCGGCCGACTGCGAACCAAACTAGGATGCTTACGGCAGGACGGGAAGACGCTAATCCGGGGGCTCTACCCGGCTCCAGCCTCGGTCGCGAGGACGGGTGGCGGCGTGAAGTGCACTGGGAAACGCGACAAGGTGCGACCGCATCCGGAAGCTATTTTGATTTTGGCTAGACAGCTCCGCCGAGCTGCCCAAAAAGGCGTCGCCCATAAGGCTGAGGTCCGTGGTCGATGCTGGTTGTCGCTGTCTGGTCCACTCGTGCTATCTCTGTGCTGTCACCATCGGTAGACCCGACTTTACTCCGTACTGTTTCCGTCCATCAGGAAGAGATATCGTTTTCGTACGACGTAATATCAGAATGCCAAGAAGAACCCTTTGGAGTTCCAATTTCCACCAGTGTTCTGCACTGCTTATCGCACCGACCATGCACCGTAAAGCGGAGAGCCGTCGTATCGGCCGACATGCACGGGGGCCACTGCCGAGCCGCCTCCACGGCCGCGGAAGTAGGCTGACCAACCTGTCTGCGCACGTTTACGTCAACATCCTTGGCAGCCCAACCTGTTGGGGCACGTTTACGCAACACCCTGGCCGCACCACAGCATGTCTCCGAGTACGAGCTTCCTCTCTGCTGGTAAAGTGTGAATCCGCGCCCGGTCTGCCGCCGTTGAAGCGCCCGCTAACGGGACAGCTGCCGAGGCGGCCGCCGACTTTCCGAGCCTCGCCGGTCTTGTCGGTGTCGCCGGCCTTGTCGGCCTCGTCGTAGCGGCGCTGTACTCGTGTCTCTACTATCCGCTCTGGGGTTCGCCGCTGGCGGCCGTGCCCGGCCCGGCGCTCTTTGCTCTCTCGCAATGGCGACTCGCGCTGGAGGACTACCGCGGCACGCGCACCACGTGTCTACAGGCGCTGCACGCCCGCTACGGGCCCGTCGTGCGCATCGGCCCCGGGGCGGTCTCGTTTGCATCGCTGCCGGCGTTGCGGGCCATTTACGGCGCCGGCTCCGGCTTTGAGCGCACTGCCTTTTACCGCATGTTTGACGTCTACGGCCGCGCCAACATGTTTTCGTTTGGCCCCGTGCGCGCCCACGCCGACCGCAAGAAGCGCATGGCCCATGCCTACGCCAAGAGCGCCGTGCTGCGGCCCGACGGCGCCGCCGTGCCGCTGATTGCCGGCCACGTCCGCGGCTTTCTCGACCTGCTCGACCGTCACGTGGCCGACGCCGAGACGAGCCCCGAAACCGAAACCGAAACCGAAACCGAAACCGAAACCGATGCGCCGCTCGAACTCTTCCGCGCCCTGCACTGGTTCAGCCTCGACTGCATCACCGGCTTCCTCTACGGCCCCCGCCACGGCGGCACCCAGGCCGTCGCCGGCCGCGAGGACCACCGTCGCCTGCTCGACGACATTCTCGACCCGGCCCGCCGCCGTCTCAGCTGGTTCGCCGTCCACTGGCCCCGCTACACCGCCTGGCTCTACGGCCGCACCGGCCTGGCCGAGCGTCTGGTCACGTGTCTCGGCCTGCTGCCCATGGCCAAGCCCGCGACTTACACGGCCATCCGGGCGCACGCCTGGCGCGCCTGGGAGGGCTTCGCGGCGGCCAAGGCCCGCGGCGACCCGTCCGACAGCCCCACATCGTCGGTCATGGCCCGTCTCGGCGCCCACGACAGCGGTCTCGACGGCGTCGACATGGCCTCGGAGCTGGCCGACCACTTTCTCGCCGGCATCGACACCACCAGCGACGGCGCCATGTTCGCCGTGTGGGCGCTCTCGCGGCCGGAGCACGCCGGCTACCAGGCCCGTCTCGCGGCCGAGCTGGACGCCCTCGACGCCGACCCGACTGCTCTGGACCAGCACGGCCATCCGACCGCCGAGGCCGCCGATCGGCTGCCCTTTCTCGACGCCGTCCTGCGCGAGACTCTGCGGCTGTACGCGCCGCTGCCCGCCTCGGAGCCGCGCGTCATGCCCGCCCAGGACACGGTCGTCGACGGCGTCCGCCTGCCCGCCGGCACCGTCGTCAGCATGGACCCCTACACGCTGCACCGCCAGGCCAGCGTCTTTGCGGATCCGCTCGCCTTCCGCCCCGAGCGCTGGCTCGGCGAGTTCGGCGACCTGGCCGAGATGCGGCGCTGGTACTGGGCCTTTTCCAGCGGCGGCCGCATGTGCATTGGGATGCAGTGGGTTATTCTTTTCTTTTTTCTTTTCTTTTCTCCTGTCCCTTTCTCTCCTACTCACAAACAGCCTTGCCATGGCCGAAATGACCATGCTGCTCGCCGCCGTCTACCGTCGCTACTCCACCTCCCTGCCCGCCCGCCAGCAGGGCGTCAGTCCCGGCATCACCAGTCGCTTCGAGGTCTTTGGCGACAACACGCTGCCGGCCGTGTCGGTAGGTCTCGCCGCTGTCCCCGGGACAGTGTTGCTTACTAATCATCGCCCAGGACCACGAGTGCTGGGTCGTGTTCCGACGGAGACAGCACAGGCAATAATGGTAGTGTACTCATACGCCCTATTAATAACGGACCTGAATCGTACACACATGACGGCATTACAGTACATAGCTCTATCCAAACAAGACCACCAACTCCCCCCCCCCCTTCACTCCCCCTTGACATCCTGGTAACGCTTCACAATCTCGGCAATCATGTTGCGGATCTTGCGGGCGGCCGAGAACTTGACGCTCAGCGTGCTGAACAGCTCAATGGACAGCTCGAGGTCCTCGATGGCGCGGGTCTCGCGCAGGACCGTGGCCAGGTTCTCGGGCTGGGCCGTGGTGGCGTAAATGAGCGAGAGGGTGGCGGTGAAGAGGGCGAGAAAGTTGAGCCAGTTGTAGGCGAAGCGGCGCTGCTGGTGCAGGTTGTAGGCGTGGCGGACGGCCATGGCGGCGGCCGACTCGAGGATGCGCACGCGCTTGTGGTCCATGACGGGGAAGAGCGGCGACGGCCGGTAAATCGAGGCCAGGTGGGTGTAGTAGTTGAAGTCGTACCAGGTGCTGCTGAGGTGCGGCACGCGGCTGTCGACGTCGGGCAGCGGAAAGGGCATGTTGCGGCGCCAGTCAATCAGCTCCTGGTGCAGGCCGGTGAGCACGGCCTCGCGCTGGGCCGCCGAGAGCTGGCGCTGGGCCGCCTGTCGACTGGCCGAGGACGAGTAGACCTGGCGGGCAATGCGGCTGGCGATCTGGCGCAGCGACAGGATGTGCAGCGGCACGCACATGAGCGACGGTGTGAGCGAGCTCTGCGGCAGGATCTGGGCGGCCGTGATGCAGTCGTCGTCGACGGCGGCAAAGGGCTGGGGTGTTAGTTTTATACTCTCTTTCTCTTTATCCTTTTCTTCTCCTTTTTTTCTTCTCCTTTTTTTCTTTTTTCTCTTTTCTTTCCCCTCTCTTCTCCCCACATACCGTAACGTCAATGTCCTCGTCGTGCAGCGCAAACGGCCGGCCCAGCGCAATCGACACGACGCGGTCCATCATGTAAATGGAAAAGAAGATGCGCTTCCGCCGCTCCGACAGGTCCACCGACAGCTTCTCGTACGTCGCTTCCGTGTGCAGGCCGAGGCCCAAGGCCACGCGCGCCGCCATGCCGACGAGGAACCAAGTGTCTGACAGTCAGCGATCCACGCGTTTTCCTTTTCGGTCCCGACATCACTCACTCGGCCCCAGCTGGTTGAAAAAGGAATACGACACCTGCAGCGTCAACACCTCGAGCGCCGCCATCTCGTCCAGCGCCAGCGCCGCCTCCGAGTACTGCAGCGCCTTGTTGTAGTACAGCATCGGCTCCGACTCCTCGGTCAGCGCCACGGACGAAAATGCCGTCGCGCCAATGGCCAGCACGATCCACAGCCGGAACAACGACAGCGACGGCAACGTCGCCGCGGCGGCCGTCGGGTCCTGGCGCATCATCTGCATTGTGGCCATGAACTCGCTGCGCACAATGATGGGGTACAGCGTGTTGGAGTGGGCAAAGTAAAAGTCCACCAGCACGTCCATGTGCGACTCGTCGCCAATGCCGCCGGCCACGTTGGCCGGCGGCCACGCGAGTCCGGCCAGCGCCGTGTCGGGCTCCATAATGTCGGTCAGGAACACGTCGCCAAAGAGCAGCGGGTACACCGAGATGCTCTCGCTCAGGCTGTGCAGCACCGACGAGTTGAACAGGTCCGACGGCGAGTCAAAGTCAATGAGCTGCGGATCGCCCACGCGGTCGCCGCCGACGCCGCCGCCCGTGGCCACCATGGACGCCGTCGCCGACGACACCGGTGCCTCGGCATCGTCGCCGCACCC
>RQWE01000611.1:0-11564 GCA_004028395.1 Leptographium galeiforme
AAAGAAGGTAAAGAGAGAGATCTAATCGGGAACCCTTTACGGAGGCTGTGTAGCTTCCTCATAGCCGAAGCACCAGGAAGCGTGGGTGGCAAGGTCTAGGGGCATGGATTCTCCCTTAGTGTTGCGCAGAGGAATCTAATCGGAAGTGACAAGTGTATGTATTAAGGAATCTGATCGGGTTAATGTCTAGCTAACATGACTAAATCTAATTAGAAATAGCATATATATAGGTGAAGTCTAATTAGACTCTATGCGCTAGAGCGGAAGAACGTAACGCCGCGCCTTTTAGCGGAAAGGTTAGCCAAGTCTATAGGGCGGGAGCCGCGTACGTAAGCATAAGGCGGCCGTGTTATACCCCTATTACAACCTTTGTGTTAGAAAGCAAGGTGTTAGATACTAATCTAGGCATAAAGCTGCTTAGCTTTAATAAGAGTAGAATTAACCTGTAAACAAATGAAAAAAAAGAAAACAAAAGCGAAAGTAAATAGACTAGACGTAGTATTGCGGCGTACACCGATTAGCTTCCCTATTAAGAGGGAGCCCTTCTCTTATACCTAGTATAATAGAGGCATAAATATTTAACAAATAAAAAGCAAGGCAGTCTAAGCATAAACAAGCAAATAAGTAAACAAACAAACAAACAATAAAACTAATCACTCTTCGTCTAGTTCTATGGCCAGCTCTAGGAGCGGCTAGAACATTATTACAAACGCGTTAGCCTACGGCCGCTACCTATGCTATCCAGGCTAACAAAGGGGCTTAAACGAGAAGACTAGAGAGGTGGCCTAGTGCGAAATCGCAGGGCGCACATTTACTAGGGGGCTACGGGGTTTCTTATGTGTAACCCCTCCCTAACGCTTTACGCCGGTCGGCTTAGCCTTCGTCTTCTTTAGAGTTTAATTAGGTAATGCGGCCGATGCACCTATGGCCTTCTTCTTTAAGACCTAGTTAACCTATGCTTTAATCTTACTAACATCCCTAATTTTAATAAGCTTCTTAATTAGGTAATTTTGCTTATAAGTAACTCTTACGGCCCGTGTTAGAGGTTAAGCCCCTAAGTCTTCCTTTAGCCTAATCTTATTAAGTTTAATGGAAAGGCTGTAGGCGCTCTTTAATTTAGGTTGCTTTAGCTTTTTCTTAAGGAAGCTCTCCTTATCGACTAGGATAACCTCTTTAATCTTAGGTGGGTAGATAACCGCCCTTAGTGCCCGGTACTTCTTTAAAGGTGTTCTTAGCGCGGTTTAGAAGCTGCGGTACGCATACAAGGTTACTAACTTGTTTATCTATATAATGTATATAGTCCCCGCTTCCTCGCTAACCTATGTGTTAAAACTAATTAGACTCTCCTTAGGGTACACCTTAATAAGAGGGCTATTTGCCTTTATAGCGTCCTTTAGGAGGGTCTTAAGGTAACGGTTAATTTTCTTTTATACTATTGCTATGTTTAGTAGCTTGTCCTTAAGCTTAATCCTGTTTAGGACGATTATAGTGTAGCTTATTAGGTACTAGTTAAGCTAGTTAGTGTTTAGGCTAATCGCTAGGTGCTCTCCGCTACGCAGGGGCGACAGGTCTGCGTGTCTTAGTTCCGCTTAGATTTAGGCAATAAATCCCGTTTATATTTACGTCTCCTTCTTCTTAACGGTGTTAAGGACCCTAAGGACAGGGACAGTCTCTTAGTAAAACGTTAAGAGCGTCTAGTTATTTAGGCCAGTCTAATTAGCTTTAGAGGGTTCCTAAAAGAATACTTAAGCGTATTTTAAAACATATAGCCCGTAAGACTAATCGTCGGTCTGCTACGTAATTAGCACGTCCCTTGTCTTATACTGCTTGCTAGTAGGGATTAGTTAGAACTTAATTAAATACCTTATAAAACTTGCTTTTATAAGGGTATACGGTATTTTAATTTAACTATTAAACTAGTAGATCCGTCGCCGCTATCGGTCTACGATAGCAAGGACCTAGTAATTTGTAAGGTATACTAGGAACATAAGGAAGCGCTTGCCCGTGTGCTTTGTAGTCGCGTCGTTTTAAATCTAGAAATTTAAACCGGCTTAGTAGCAATAGGCCGTTAGGAACTAGATTAGACTCTAATAGTCTTAAAGGACAAGGATTAGGCCTACGATTAATTTATCTCCGTCTAGCCATTCCCCGTTAAGGATCGCTCCCTTAACGTTAAACAGGCATAGGAGGTAGTTACTATAGTTAACGTCGAAGAATTTTAGGTTAGGCCTGTCCTAGCTTCCCCGTGCGTAGACATTTAGGAAGTATGCGGCGGCCGCTGCTTTAGCTTCCGTGGTGTTAATCCCTTGCAGGAAGAAAGCGGGCCGGGTTGCGACGATTTAATTAGATACCTTGCTAGGGTACTAGACACAATAGTTAAACTGCCCTTGCGCGAAGTTGTCTGGTCGTGCGCCTTAGGGCTAGTTTAGCTCCGTAGCTAACCTGTAGGCGGCGCTGGCAACGCTCCCGCGACTCCCGAACTAGGAGCTGCGGACCGATCTGTAGGTCGATATTCTTAGCTAGTAAGGTGGCTAGGGAGAGGAGGAAGAGGAAGAGTAGGTAATAGGGAGAGGAGGCGTAGGGGGTAGGAGAGAGGGGGGTAATAGAGGGTACTAAGCGATTTGCTTTTACACCTTGTATAGTAAGAGCTTTGCGGGCTGAATAAAGAGGGGTAAAGGCTAATCGTGTTTGTGTTGCTAGCTGTAGTTATAACTAATTAAAATTAGGGGCGGCGGGTATAGCAATGCTAAAATAGAGAGATTTTAAGGGTAGGAATTAAAGGGAGGTTAGTAATATTTATAGTTTTGTAAAATAAAGCCTTTTTAACTAAGTGTTTACTATACTAACTTAAATTTTATAAAAAGGAAGGGGGTAAGGGTTTTTTAAGAGGCTGTATTAAGGTAATAAAGATCTTATAAAAGCTTCCCTTTTTTAGTAAATTTACTTTTTGTTTATAAAGGGGATTTAATTAGGCTTAGAAAACGGCCCTATATTTAAACAGGCTCCTTTCTTCTTTACAAAGATAAATACTCTCCGTAGCCTTCGTCCCTTTTCTCCTTTAATTTCTTTAATCTCTTCTATTTATACATTCTTATCTTCCTATTTTATACACCTTTTTATTAACTACTAACCATAGGTAAGAAACGTTTTATAGCAGTGCGGCGCGACGCTAACGCTGCGTTATCTTCTTACAACTTGGTAAGCCATTCTAATGTTGCGATGGCGTCTATTAACTCTATAATGTTAGATGCTAATTAGATTCCTCTAAAGGCTCTTGCGACTCCTGTTGCTACTATCGCTAATTAGGCTTCGTTAGTGGCTTCGGTCCCTGTTTCCCTAATCGACTTCTCCCCTATAGTTGCTCCTTAGGGTAGCTTTACGGTCCTACGTCCTTGGCAAATGGCGGTCCTTCCTTTAGACAACTTAGAGTAGTTTGCAAGGTTAGAGGCTCGGTCTGCCTTCTTGCTAAAGCGTGCGGTAACCGATTTAGAATCTTTAGATAATGAAGGGCGCCGCCTTTATCGTGCTACGGCTAACTTTGTGTATAGCGAGTTTTAGCTAGACTTTAATTAGGTTTACAATCGCTATGTTAAGCTGATTAACCCGCGCGTAGCTTTTTCTTATAAAACCCTTAACAAGTTCCTTATGTTTAACGGGATGTAGCATCTACTCCTTAGCTTCTTTTTAATGTATAAGATTAAAGGTAACGCTAGCGCTTTGTATCTGTGTTAGCAGCTCCGCCCCCTTCTTAACCTTAGTGCCTTATAGGAGGCTTTTAATCTAGATAGCGTTATAACGGCTTTTTAGAGGGCTAACAAGTTTAATTTAGTTGTAAAGCCGATTTTTGTTAAGAAGATTTACGGCAGCCCCTTTAGTAAGTATGCTTATAAGGTAGCTACTAACGCGCGCCGGTGGAAGGCCTTGTTTGTAGCTGTTTATAGCTATTATAACTTAAATGCTTGTAAGCGCTGTAAGGAGCGGTACATGTATTGCTAGGGCGCGTTAACTAATTAGGGTTATACCCTGCGGGTTATAGTTCTATAGTTTAGGTATGTTTCCTTACTAGGCTTATTAGACGCTTGTGCCTTTTATCTCTTTTACGTTAAGGGGGCAAGGTGCTTATACCATCCGTCTTAAAGGGAGCATTTCGCGCTAGCTTAGCTTAGGTTTGCTAAGCGTAAGGCGGCTCTTCCTCCCCTAACTATTTCTCTTAACCTGTTTCCTATTGTTAGACCTAATCTAACCACCTTAGTCTTAACTAGAGCAAGTTTTAATCGGTCGTAGCTAGCCTTGCAGGGTGCTTTAACCAATCTAAGGTTGTAGGTTGCTAAAGGTTTAGGCACGACACCCCTTATAACCCTAAGGCGTTCTACTAGAAAGAGAACGAGACCTAAGGTCCTTACGTTAGCTAAGACTCTCTCTAAGAGGCCGATAGCGCGCTCGTCGTCTAAGACAGCGTAAACTCCTCTAATCCGATTAAATTCTAATGTAATAGATCTTAATAACGACATTAACGAGAATGCGGCCGGTCCGGCCGCTAGCAAAGGTTAGGCGATCTTGTTTTTAGCGAAGGTCTTAAAGAGGAAGCTGGCCGTTATTCCTAAGGAGTCTCCGGCTCTCGCTCTGTCTAAGTTAGGGGCTACGAAGGGGGCGGCCGCTTAATTAGCTTTTAGGGCTATGGAGCTCGATAATGGATTAGGCTTTAATTAGGTTCCTTTCGTTATTTAAAGCGCTAGGGAGGCTCTTAAGGGTGCTAAGGTATTTACGAGCGCGCTAAAGGGGGCAAAGGAGGCTACGCCCCTTATTAAGAAGAAGGTTACGTTTATTAAACGTGTTCTCCTAACTAAGGCTAAGTTAAAGAAGACGGTTGTTAAAGAGTCTGCTTTAAAGGGGGGGTTTAACGAGTCTAATCCGTCTACTAAGTTTAAGGGTAAAGGCGATAGCTTTAACGGGACCAAGTTTAAGGAGGAGGAAGAAGAGGAGGAGGATTTAGATAATAATAGCTTTATTAAGGAGGATAACCAGTCCGCTAATTCTAATGCTAGCTTTTATAAAGCTAGTTTAGATACTAAGATAACTAACAACTAGTCTTAGGCCTTAGGCAAGGAATGGGTCGTGTGTGTGTAGCAGGCGAGCTAGATTAGATTTTATACGCGCCTACTTAGGCTCCTTTTTGCGTAAATAGAGTAAATTAAAAGAGAAAGTTGTTTGTACTACAAACGTGTTTTCTTTAAATTTTTATTATATATAAATAACGGCTAAAGGAAGTAGTAGTTCTTATAAAATTAAGGCGTAAAAACAAGGGAATAAGGTTTATAAGGCAAGGCATAAAACAAAAGGACTTATAAACAAAAGAAAGAGAATATAAGAGGTATACTTATCTTGTAAGGGCGCTTACGTAGTCCTACTTGTTGCTATGTAAGGCAGTTTTGTTATTACCTTTATCCTTTATTAAAAGACGGAAGTAATTGGCTATTACTATTTTAAAATTATGTTTTATAGAAGTTTAATTAGGTTTACGCACGTTGTTTCCTTGCGTAGCTTCCGTTTCCTAATTAGTTTCTTACATTAGCGTATTTTTATCTTCTAAAGCCTTGCTAGGCTCTTTATTTACATCTTCTTCTCTAAGCATTGTCTCTTCTCTTTCCTTATCTAGGGTTTAATTAGGCTTATGCTAAATCCCTTTGTTATCTTACACGAACTTCTTTAATTAATCTTAGGGAAAAGTCCGGCTTCTTACTACTCTATTTAGGTAGGCTAGGGTGTATGTACCGTTTAGCGCAATCGATTTTATAAAGAAGGGCCCTTACTAGCGGTAGCTAATTTTTAAGGTTGTAGACATATCTATCGCCCTTAGGTTGTCTTAGGCAAGCATAAGGTTATTAGGTTAAATGCGTTAACTAGCGGGTTAAAGCCGGTTTTAATCCCTCTTATCCCGTTTTATAGCCTCCTTATTACAATACTTGTTAATAGCTGTAACCGCTCGCTCTACGTCTTCTCTTTTGTTAAGGAGAGATCTAATCTAATTGTTAATAAGTTCTTCTAACGTTATGTTGTTACGCTAGTTTAAAACTTTTTATGTTAGCGTTTTAATTTTAAGGGGCACTACTAGTTTATAGCCGTAGATAAGGTAGAAGGGGGAATACCTATAAGAGCCCTAGACTGTGGTTTAGTTTGTAAAAAGCACGATTAGAAGCGCTCTTCTCTATTTAATTCCAGTTCCTTTAGTAAGCTTGCTTAGCGCGCCTTTAATTAGAAAATGTCCTGCTTTTACAATGCTATTCGCTTTTAGGTTGTAGGCTAAGGTAACAACGTAAAGGATTCTAATCTGTTTATATAGTTAGGCTGCGTGTAGTTTAAATTCCAGACCTCCGTCTACTACTGCCGTTAGGGGCACGCCGTAGCAGCAGACAATGCTTTCCTAAAGGAAGCGTTTAATCGTTTCTAAGTCCGCTTTTACTATGGCAGAGGCTTTAACGTAGCTAGTTAAGGCACATCTTGCTTTAATTAGGAATTTAACATTCCTAGTTATAGGCAGTAGCCTTTAAACGTTAAGGTAGATCTTAATAAACGGGGTAGCGGGTGCGCGTTACAACCGTGCTATCTTTACGTATTGCTTTAAAGTCTATTTTTAGCACGGCAAGTATAATTTTAAAGAAGTATTAACTTGCGCTTTAAGTCCTTTCTACTAGTAGCGGATGTTAAGTCTTTTAGTGGTGGCTTCCTTACTACGATGTCTAACGGCGATATGTACGTCTTTAATTAGCTTCTTCTTTAGGTCTGGGTCGTTAATTACTTAAAGGGGCATTTTGTTTGTCTTTACCCGCTATAGGCGCTAGTTATAATAGTTAAAATGCATGCTTTACGTAATAAATCGCCGTAAGGTTTGTCCTTTTAATCTAATTAGCCGCTTATAAAAGACTAGGAACCTTAACATTTTAACGGAGTAGTCTAACCATTTCTTATTTTAGTCTAAGAGTAGAGTCTAATTAAATTCTACCTTATTTTAGCCGATTAACGTGCTAAAGATTTAAGCATTAATAAATTCTTTAAGGTCTCCTTCCTTTTCCCTCTTTGCGCGGTCCTCTTCCGTTATCGGTCTGCAGGACAAGGCGTTTATAACTACGTTCTTTGTTCTAGGGATGTGTTAAACTTTAAAGTTAAACGATTGGATCTACGCAATCTATTGTAAGAGTAGCGATCTAGGGACGTTACTAAGGGAACCGTTTAGCTAGTGGTAGAGGACGAGAGCGTCGGTTTTAAAGACGAAATAAACTCTGTAAAGGTGACTGCGGAGTCTGCGTAAGGCGTTTACTATCCCTCTAGTTTCCTGCTTTGTAGCATTGTACGCCGCTTTTACCTTTGTTTAAATTCCGCTTTTAAAACGCGCTAAACGCCGTTTTCTATTTAGGAGTTAGGACAACTTAGCCCCTTATCCTTTAAGGCTAGTATTTATAGAAAGGAAAATGGTAGCTCTTATTATAGCGTAGTTAATTGTGATTAGGATTAGTAGTAATGTAATAGCTTCTTAAAGGGCTCTAAAGCCACGAATTTAATTAGGTCCCTACTAAAATTTTTAATTTTTACGAAGTAGTAGGTAGAGTGGTTTTATAAGAATAGTAAAGTAAGCAATTTAGATTTAATAGAAAACAATAAGGCTAAGGAAAATTCGGACGTCTTTAATGTTGTAGCATCGTTCCTAGCGCAGGATTTTAATTACTTTAGCCTAATTAGGGCTATATCCGTTATGGCCGTAGTAGTAGCTAACTACCTTTACTAATTACTAATACTATTACAACTTTACGGCTACGGCGGTAACCCTTACGAGCTTAAAATTTATAAGAACCTAATTAACGTTTGTTAAGTGCTTAACAACGTATCTTTAAAGCCCCTTTTTAACGCTCTCCTTGTTGTATTTTGTCTTAGGACCTTTTACGCTAACATTGTTAACGAATGCGCGGCAGACGGTAGGAATTAACGTATCTAAAATACGGTTAATTATTCGATAAAACTAGGCCACCGAATTAGTTACGCTTTGCGGGAGTGTGCACATTTATAAAAGTTTAATTCTAGTCTTAAAAGTTGTTATATTATAAGACTTTAGGGCAAGTAAAATCTAATTGTATTTAAAGAAAAGGTTAATAAGACTGATTAGTTAACACATAGCGATGTCTTCTAAAAACTTATCGGCGGCTAGCGGGATAAAGGCGTCTTAAATTGTAAAGGCGTTATACCTAACCGCATTGTTAATAAGCCTAAGTCCTTTGTCTTTTTTCTTAACGAGGAACTAATGGTTACGGTAAGAGGCATGGCTATCTTTAAGCACACTATAATCTTTCTTAATCCGTAAGAGTGCTACTACTTTTTTACGAAAGGCACGGGGAATGGGTACTGTCCTTAACTGCTACGCGTTGTAAGGGACGGTTTTAATTACTTATAGGGGAGCTACTTCGTCCTTAACTCTCTTAATTTTAAAGAAATCCTATAATAGTGCCGCTTCTTAATTAGATAAAATGCGCGTAAACAAGGCCTGTTCTTCCTACAACAGGTTTAGCGGGAGTCCTTCTAGTATTAATAAAAGCTAATTAGATATAAGTTAAAATCCTTATAGTCGCTTATTAAATCGCGGCGTAATAAATGCTTTAAATTTTAGTAGCTCGTATTAAAGGTTGTCTTAGACTTTCGCCTATTCCTTACTCCTCTAGTCTAGGTCTCCTAGGGGCGTTAAGCTATCTAAGGGCTAATCGTTAAGTGGCCGAACTTTATTAGCTTTCCGCTTATAAAGCGTGTTAATTAAAACTGCGTTTAATTCCCTATCCTTATTTGTTGCTGTTCTTAGCGCGGCCTCGTTCGCATGCTTAGGGTTAACGATAGTAAGAATGTTATAAAGGTATTTTACTTTAACTCGTCTAATTACTTTGTCGTCGTTATCTAAGGGAAGAGGAGCTTTATAGCTAGCGTTAGTAATGTTTAATCGGTCTTTAACAAGCTTAAGAAAAGTGGTTACATCCTCTCTTCCCCGCTTTTGCCTTTTTAAGGGGATTAACTAAATAGTAACTATCCCTAGTTAATTGCTGTCTAGTCGTTTAAAGCGTCGTAGCGTTTCGTTGCTTTAATAGGATTAAGGCTAATTACTAGCCGCCGGTTTTTAAAGATTATGCTACTATATAGGGTCGTATTATTACCGTGCATAAGGGTAAACTTCGTGTCTAGGATAAAAGGCATGCTGAGTAGGATTAGGTTTGTGCTACGTCGTTCTTAAAAGACGAAGAAGTATGCTATAATAGGGAACCCTCCGATCTATACTAGTCCTTAAGCTTCCCTAATAAATCTTTCTTTTAATCCGTGCACTTTTTAGGATGTTACCGTCGTTAGCGTTACCGCTAAGTTAGCACTCCTTATAGTGTTAATACTAATCGTGTTTACTTAAAAGCCGCTATCTACAATTGCTTTTGCAACCGTCCCATTTAAATTTATTAGTCTAATGTTAATAAGGATACGTGGTAGTTCCGTTAGACGTGTAGGTTTCCTAAGTGTAAGAGCCCTTTAATTAGATAAGACAGGCAACACCTTATAGGTGTTTATAATTAGATTTGTCTCCGCTTCCTGGCTATAGGTGTTAAGGATAAGGGATCCGTCTATCTTATTGTCTTTTATTTAAAGCTTTAATATCGTATTAATAGTAAGGTAAAGGACTCTTGCTTTTATAGGTTCTAGCTAAACACGCCCGTTCTTATTAATGTATACTGTGCTTTCTACTATAATAGTAACATTAGCAAAATAAGTTAAGAGGTAGGCTGCGATCGGCTTGCTAAGCTTTGCTAGTTTAGACATTATAACTTTAACCTTTATGTTTAAGATGTCGTTTACAACTTCCTTAACGCGTAAGGGTTACACTAGTCTTATTAGTCTAGCCTTACCCTTCTTAGTAGTTTTCTTTCCGCTCTCTCCCGTTAGTTGTATAGCTTTTAGTATTTAGCGTAGTGTGTGTAAAATCTAATTAGGTTCTAGTCCTATAAACTTAGAATTTTCGGGTAGCGTTAGGAGCGGCTCCGTATAGGTTTGTAGTACGTCCGTAAAGATTTTATCGTCGTTGCTAGTTTCTGCGTTCTTAAAGCGCACTCTCTTGTTTATAGTAAGATTGGTCTTTACCGTTATTTTAGACAGTGTTAGTGTGTATTTTGTAATGCTACGCAGGCTAGGCTAATCGTATAGTAACAGGGCGAGGGAGTTAATATTGTGTAAAGTTTAATCGTATTCTATAAGCTTAACGGTGTTAACTTTTGCTACGGGCGCTAGGGCGATTAATTAAGGAATGATTAGGCCGTTTTAGTTCCTTATAGTAAAGAGGTAAAGCATACTAACGTTTACTCTAATGCCTTACGCTATTACTCTCGCTATTCCTTCCGCTCCTTCCTAGTCTAAGTGCTGTGTAAGCAAAGACTAGACTACGTTCTAAATACGCCTAATTTTCTTAAAACGATAAAACAGGGCTTTTAGCACATCTCTACTACGCGTAGGGTCCTTAATGCTAATGTATAGCCTGCGCTCCTTAGGGACGTAGAACGAAATTAAGTAGCTTTCGTCTTGTTAAGCCTAATTATAGTTATACATTTAGTGCCTTAGGTTGTTATAGTAGAAGCAAATTCTAACGAATTCTATGTTTTACAGTGCTCGCCCTAGGCCTTAGTATCTCCTGCTACGGCCACTATATCCTCCTCCTTAGTTATACCTTTAGGGCTAGTACCCTTACTATCCTCCCCCTTAATAGTTAACGTTAGCGTATTCGTTTTATATACTATACTAAAGGTACTAATTAGCTTACTAGTTAGAGTAAGGGTTTTAAGAGGAAGGCTAACTAGTTTGCGGTTGCAATGTTCCTAATTAGTTTTAGATGGTAATAACTACTTTAATTAGTTTAGTCTAATTAATGCTTATCTCTTTAAATTTCTTAATAAGAGCATTAAGACCTATGTTGTTTAAAGCTGCTAGTGCCGTAGTAGGTAGCGTAGTCGTAGGTTCTTAGCTGGTTAGGACGAGTGTAGGTGGCAGACTAGGAGCCGTAGCGGCGGGTTAAGTTGTTTTAGTCTAAGTTTAGGTTTTTAGGGCGGGCTAATTAGAGTCGTTATCGTCTAAATTTACTTCGCTGTGGTCGAGGCGTAGTGCCTTTTACTTAAGGAAGTTTTTAATAATAGAGTTAAATTCTTTAAACGAGGTGTTTTTTAGGTCTTTTACGTTAAGCTTACTAATAGCGTAGAAGTGTTAGGAGGCGTCCTTTAAAAGCTTTTTAATAAGGCGTTTTATATAAATTGTTATGCTTACCTTCGTCTTTGCCTTATATAAAAGACCTTTAAACTTTCCTAGTGCTTTAGCGAGTTAAATTAGATTAAAGGGGAGGTTTTTAGTAAGCTAGTCGTTAATGCAGGACTAGGGGTCCTTACTATAGCGCGGGTCTTTAGACTAGAAGTGCTCCTTTGTCTTCTTTATAAATGTCGTCTACGTAGTGGCCTAATCGGTTTTTAAAACGGTTTTAGCGATGTCTTTTACCTAGTTCTTAACCTTTT
>RQWE01000062.1:0-97749 GCA_004028395.1 Leptographium galeiforme
AATCGCATTTCGCCGAGCTAGTCCTTGTATCTTTTTCCTTATCGGCGATAAGAGCCGCTGATAGCAAAAAACAGCAGTACAAATAGCAACGCTCTAACACAAATGTGAAGTTTCACCGCAAGATTACAATATTTTGATCATTGGTATCCTCACGCCCTGGCATATGACGTGGATGCTCGCTGTTTGTTCTTTCTGGCTATTTATCATAGTGGCTGGGAGGCATACAGGGGAATCTAGACCGAATCCTCTGTCACTGTGCGGAATACAAAACTACGAGTACTTGTATTTGTACTTGCACTCGTACACTCAAAGTGTAATAATACGAGTATTAGTAAAGGTGCCCCCCCCCCCCCCCCCCCCCCCCCCCCCCACCCCACTTCGGAGATATCTACTCGTAATACTTGTATGCTGCGTTTCCCCGCTTCGACTGCAAACATTAAGACGCGACAACACAAAGTCTACGAAATGGCTTCTACTGAGGCCCCCCTTTCACTTTCGCATGACGATGCGACAAAGCCTAAGGGTACGCAATCCTAGAAGCTTCGCTGTGTTACATTCTTTTACTGTTCTCGCGTACTAACTATGGCGGAAGGCATTCTCAAGCATCACACCAACTCGCCGCCTCCGCCAAAGACCACGGCACCAGAAGATGATCATCCCCAGCTGACCGAGAAGGAGCGGACCATCCATAACACCCAAGCCAACACCGGTCACAGGCGGTCGTCTTCCGCTGCTCGTCACGGTGGCCCACGACGCTTGTCAAGCCGAACACCTTCGATACACGGCGATGACGATCCCGAATCTTTTCCTCGGCTGAAGTGGGATGAAGCAAACCTATATCTCACAGAGCAAGAACGCACTGCGACAATGAAGATTGACGAACCCAAGACTCCATACGTCAAGCACTACGATCCCTCGGAGGATCCCTCGGACGACGAGGCCAGTGATATTCCAGGACTGTCACTTGGCGATCCTGAAGAGGCTGTACCGGATGATATTGAACGGCGGCCGAGCAAAGTTCACGTCGATGAAACAGCAGCAGTACATGACAACGACGATATGATTGGCATGACTGCCGAGGAGCGAGAAAAGCATCGACGCTTTGAGCAAATGCGCAAGAGACATTACGAGATGAAGAACGTTGCAAAATTTTTGGGGCACCCGGAGGAATTGGACGAGCTGGCAGAAGACAACGATGACTCCAGCGACCCTACGAGAATTCCACCAGTGCCCCCCCTGCCCTCGACAGAGACTTCTTAATTTAAATCTGGGATTGTTTCTTCCGTTCGTGGTTCTTCTGATTCCCCTATTCATGTATCATTTCTACTAGTCATATCCTATTCCTGCACTATTCCTGATCAGACATGGGGGTAGAAGGATGTACGGAGAATCGTGTTGACAGTTTCGTGTTTCAAAGAAGGTTTTCCTATTTTGGCTTGCTGTGCGACACTAAAAACCGCTGTTTAGGCTCCACTGCAACTTCTGTAAGGCACCCAAGGCCCATAGCACGTGAGGCTGCGTTCATTTCGTGAACCGTTATTAAGGAGCTGCTGCCTGCTATTGCTTTCTCGTTCTTCGTCGCGAAAATAAATTCTCGTCACCGGACAGACGATTTCTCGCTTTTCATTATTCGGTAGCCTCCATTGAACAGCTTTACGCCAGCCATGCCTCCCCGAAGGTCCGCAGCGAGGAGCAAATCCGGCGCGCCTCCTCCCCCTCCGCTAAGCGGTCTCAAAGTTGCTCTCTGTGGTACATTTCCCAACGCCACACATGGGGCACTGAAGCTGCACATCGAAGAGCTTGGAGCAGAGGCACTCAATAAAGTTACGCCCGATGCATCTCACTTGATAACCACGTTGGACAGTTACAAGAAACCTTCCGCGAAGGTCAAGGCCGCATTGGACCAGAATATCCCAATTCTAAATGTCCAGTGGCTTTTGGATTGCGCCTCGGACAACACCAAAAAACCAGAAGCAACGTATCTATTCTTGGCCAAACAGGCGACATCCTCTCCTGCTCCACCTCCAACCACCACCGCTGGGGTCAAATTAGCCAAGAGGCCGGCTCCGTCTTCTGATGAAGACGCACCCAGCCCAACTTCGCAGCCATTGCAGAAGAAGCCAAAACCAGACAAAGTGGCCCAGAAGCTACAGATCCCAGTAGACGAGGAATGCCCTCATATCGGTGCAGCGGAGGTGTATGTGGATGAGAACGACGTGATATGGGACGCGTCCCTCAACCAAACAAACTCGGGTAATAACAACAATAAGTTCTATCGTATCCAGGTATGATTTACGTCACAACCTCTTCATTGCCATGTCCTGCTCTCATTCTAATCTAGACTGGCACAGATTCTGGTAATGAAGAAGAAGTATCAGACTTGGACCAGGTGGGGTCGTGTTGGAGAGAGAGGACAGAGCATCACGCTCGGCACCGGCAGTCTTGACACTGCCAAGGAAGTATTTACCCAGAAATTCAAGAGCAAATCTGGTCTTTGCTGGGACGACAGAGATAAGGAGCCAAAGCCGGGAAAGTATGCTTTCATTGAGAAGTATTACGGCACTGATTCCGACGGAGAGCCAGGTGCAGCAGATGGTGGCGACGTTGACATCAGCTTGCGTGACTGTTCTCTCCCAAATGCTGTGCAGAGCCTCGTGGAGCTTATTTTCAATCAACACTATTTCTCTGCCACGATGGCGGATCTGAATTACGATGCCAACAAGCTTCCGCTGGGGAAACTTAGCAAGGCCACCATCAGCCGTGGCTTTCAAGCATTGAAGGATCTGGCAGCCGCTCTAAGCTATGATACTTCTGGTTCATCTGGCCCTATCGGAAATTCTCGTTCGGTTGAGGAGTTGTCTAACTTGTACTACTCCGTCATCCCCCACGCATTCGGCCGAAATCGTCCACCCATCATTAGCCATCAAGCGCACCTCAAGAAAGAGATTGAGCTCTTGGAGAGCCTCAGTGACATGAAGGACTCAGATTTGCTCATGAAAGTCGACAAGTTGACAAAGGACGATGTGCACCCGACGGATAAGCTCTACGCAGGGCTTGGAATGAAGGAGATGACGCCGCTTCCCAAGGAGACCGAAGAATTCCGGGAGTTGGCCAATTACCTCATGAAAACCCGCGGTTCAACTCACAACGTGAAATATCGCATTGAGGATATATTCCGTATCGAGAGGCAGGGCGAGCAGGACCGGTTGTCTGCCTCCATTGTGCCCGGACCTACAAAGAACAAACGACTATTGTGGCATGGGTCCCGAGTGACAAATTTTGGCGGAATTTTAAACCAGGGACTGCGCATTGCGCCACCAGAAGCCCCTGTCACTGGCTATATGTTTGGCAAAGGCATTTACTTGGCTGATATGTCGTCGAAATCTGCAAACTACTGTTTCTCTCGTATTTCGGGGGGGGAAGCGTTATTGCTTCTCTGCGAGGCAGATTTGGGAGATCCAGTGCAAGAGCTCCTACATGCCTCTTATGACGCGGCAGAAGACGCGAAGAAAAAGGGCATGTTTTCTACAATGGGGAGAGGTGTGACGGCTCCCTCGTTGTGGAAAGATGCCGGTTGTGTTCACGAAGACCTTGCTGGTGTTCAAATGGTCAGTTTCACTTCCCAGTTCCGCGTTTGCCATGTCAACTAACGACCTATGCACAGCCTGACATTAGCACTCCGCCTGGGATTGTCGGCCTTGACGCCGCCAGTCTTCTATACAATGAATACATCGTGTACGATGTCTCCCAGGTGCGGCTGCGGTATCTATTCCGAGTTCGCATGTAACTTTGTGTGACGATGGAGCGAGGCTACTCGAGACTTCCGGTCGCAACTGTATCCAAGTATATGGCCTGCTTTCATTTCAGTTAGATTTGCTCAATAGGATGCCACCCTGGCTCGTCTCTCTAGCATGTTAGCGATCACCCTTCTCAGGTCTCAACTTGAAGGGAGCGAGCAAAGGGAACGTCGTTATTCAAGGCATACATATTGCGAGAGGTCCATGTGCATTACGCAGGTAGCTACGACAGAAGACAGTCGAAGGCGGCCATCAGAATGCATTTAGAGTGTACGGCCGATATGATGCATATTTACAGCGGTGGTTGGCGCATCACCCCTGATCACGGCCATGATATTTCTCATACTCAACTCCTCAAAGCCAACATGCGTGTCAACCGTGCCTCCAGCGTTATGACACGTTAACATTACTGACGGGGGAATACCGCTGCTGCTTGCCGATTGCCGAGAAAGTTGCAATAGCCTCGGATGAACATTTGGCTCTGTCGAGTGCACATCAAGGGCCACTGAAAGCAATGTGCCGTTTTCAAGCGCCTCGGCAAGCGCATCTTCGTCCACAAGAGAGCCACGAGCAACGTTGACAAGCCGAGATCCTGGTTTCATTTTCGAAAAGAGATCTGCTGTCATCAGAGGTTTACCGTCCACGGACGCGGGCGTGCATATCACGACACAGTCGGCCAAAGCCAAGAGGTGCTCCAAGGTGCCGTGAAAGGTAGCACCAAGCTCAATCTCCACGTCTTCGGGTTTCCGCACGGTATCGTAGTAGTGAATCTTCATGCCAAAGGCAGGGCAGCCCAGCTTGGCCGCAATGCTCTGGCCAATGTTTCCCAGCCCGATAAGGCCAAGAGCGTGGCCCCGCAGATTGCGTGACACCCCGGTCGCGAACGTGTGGCAGTGCTGGAACAGCTGCCCGGCCTCCTCCTTTGAAGACGCGGGGGGAACGGCTGCGCCCATGCACCATGACAGATGCCGAAAGGTTGATATGACCATAGCCACAGCGAAATCGGCCACTGCCTCAGCGGCCGCCAGTCCAGAATTGCAGTATATGATACCTGTGAGCGCAGAAACAGTCAAAACCGGATGCCTCGCGTGGAGTCAGCCGGGCCACATAAGAAATGTCGCCCAAGCTATGAATCTCACCTCTTGCGCCCATGGCCTTCGTGTCCGCCCAGTCGAATCCTGCACCTGCACTCGCAAATACTCTGCAGCTTTCAGGGAGCAGGCCAACGAGCTCTGCGTCCCAGTGTCCCATCTCACCACCAGTGCCCCAGAAGGGTCTGAAGATGGCACAAAAGTCCCCCCACCTGCGGTCGCTCAGAGCCCGCATGAACTCGGGACGCTCGCGCTCTGATTTACTTGGCCGGACGATTTCAAACTGCTGACAGAACGCGTTGTATGTGTCCATATTGTAACGCACAGGGTCGCCAATGTGAAGCACCCTTGGTTTAGCTAACTGGCCGACCACATCATCGACTGGAGTAGCTGTCGTGCCGAGCTGTAAAACTGGCGAAGCGGATCGCGGCGTTGCGCCTGCAATGGGTGTGCCGCAAGGCATCGGGGTATTGACAGGTTCAGCCATGATTTTGATGCTAATGACTGAGAACGCTTTTGAAATTCGTTGGGATGGAGAGAGAATATCAGGGTTCGGGGCTAACGGAGTAGATAGCGTAGATAGAAGCAGATACAAGTAGCATGTGAATCGTGCCCAATGCTGTGCGAAACCGGCTCGGCCTAGAGTCGGGCTCCAGCATAACAAGGTGGCGGGAGGGTAGCATCGCATGCACAATTAGACAGGTAAGATAGATAAGTATGGGGACACATCGAGGGGCGTCGTAGGCTGTCAATAAGTGTGCCACTATGGAGGAACGCCGCGAAACGAAACGAGTCCGACTTGGAGTAGTTCCTGCCACCCCAAATTCACAAATAACCCACCATATCGCGCTAATCATTCTTTCGCGGGCGAAACCCAATCTACCTGAAAACCCGCCTTCCGCCCGTTCTTGCTGGAAACCTTTCAACGCCGCTGTGCTGTTGCGCATGCCACAAGTCCATCGTTCCCGCCGACCTGCTTTGCACAGATAGTTTATACCGGCGCCACGCCTCGCGGAGGTGGTCAGGCCGCAAGGGGCCCGTCGGCGGCTCTTTCAAAATATGCTCCGCCGTTTCCGGCTCCCATTCCGGGATGGCCAACCGAGACTGCTCCTCGTAGAGGTCTCTCACCTCGGGTTCTCCCCGGGAGAGAACCATGCCAGGCCACTCTTCGTCAGCCTGTGCCTCCCTGTCGGACGCGATCCAATCGCGCTGGATCGCCTGGGCGTTTGTGATCAAATCCGTAAGGAAGTACTTGGTAACAGACCGAACCGCGGTAACAACGGATGAAGGAACAGATTGCGATACGGTCGCATTGACAAGCTGCAATCAAGAAGCGGTTAGCCAGCCAGCGCACAAGGTGGGAGTATGGGGGGTGTGGCGTACTCGCCGAATAACCGCGTCTGGCAGTTTTGCTGCCCTCCACGCCGATATTCGTTCGTACTGATCAAAATCCATGCACGCAACTAAAGCAGCCCGTAGCCGTTTCTCTTCTTTCCGCTCTTCGTCTGTTCGTTTTGCCGCTGCTGCCCCAGAGTCCGGAACGTCGCCATCGCCATCTTCTTCATCTACACCGGCGTCCCCAGGCACAACGCTACCACCCTTGACACCGCCAGTACCGCTTGATGCAGCAGGCGCTTTGCCGCCTGGAAGGCTCGGGGTCTGCTCCCGCAATTTCTCCGCCTTCGGCTTCCTCCCTCGCCGTTTCTTGATGGGTGCTGCAGAGGCACTCATACTTCCACTAACAAAGCTCGCGCTGTCCATATCAACCGAAGGTGATCGAGCTGTGAGGTGCGATTCATTCTCCTCCGGGGGGAATGATGTCTGGCGAAGGGGGTGTGTCGAGGCTGCGGCAGACGAGATGGATATCGCGGACGCCTTGCGGCGTTTCAGCGTAGCGGGAGGGCCATCACCGGCAGCACGCTTCAAGTTTGGCATATTAATAATTATGCCAAATGATGCGTGAGCCCGCGTCGTAGAGGAGTCGTGTTGTCGCGAGAGTGGCCGTTATTGACGTCGGCACATGTTCGCAGAAAATAACGGGGCGCGTCTGCGACGATGCTTAGTCATACATCCGCGTCTTTCATTGCTCACAGCCTTTCCCAACCAACCAATGGCTTGCGAAATGGTCCGTTTTACTCACTATACTTATATTTTGTTTGCCTTTTAAACACATCGTAGAGTCACTTATGTCAAGAAACTTGCCGAATGGTTCTGCCTGCCTCCCCTCTTTCAACAGCCGAGACACGTGTGCTGACGATCTTCCAAATGGAATCCGCGACGTCCTGGGTACCAGAAGATGCGTCCACGACAGAGAGGTCCTCCTCCTCTTGTCTGAATGGCAGCCCCACTGTAAGCCCAGCTCGTTCATCATCTATCTTAGTCGTTCCCTTGACGTCAATACGGCCAAAACTCAGTCCCCAAAACAGGTCTCGGACCTTGCGCTGCATTTCCGCCTTCTCATAAAGCTCCGCCCCATATCCGCCTCTCTTCTTGGCTTGCTCTTCGTCAAGGTCGAGGAAAATTACCACATCTGGACGTGGGAGTCCGACCTCTGGGGCGCGTGCCCACGACAAAGGCAACGTCGGATTTCCCTTTGCAGCAGAGTACACCATTCCGCTGTAGTAGTAACGGTCACAGATAATGGTAACTCCCTTTTCAAGCAGAGATGTGATCGACTTTCTAATGCGGCGGCCATGTGTTAGTGACAGACAGACCAAATCAAAGGCAGCCGCAGACAACGACGTACACTGCCTCCCACCGATTCGCTGAGAACAGTAGGTGGACCACGTGGTCATCCATGTCGACTTGGCTCTTGAGGTAGCCATCTATCATCTGTCCAATGGGTGTTGTTCGGTCTGCAACGTCAGTACAATTACCTGCCAGCCTCATATTCTTCTTTATACGGACCTGGAAATCGAAAAACCTGAACAGGTTTTCCCAGCTCTTTGAATCGGGTCTCAAGTAGCTTCACCTGCGTCGTTTTCCCACTGCGGTCCAATCCTTCTAAGACAACCAGCGCACCTCGCACCGGCTTCGTGGTCGTGTCGGGCTTTGTTTGAATGCTCGCCATAACTGGTGATAGAAAGGGAGGCAATAAACAGGGTGATCGGTTGTGGCGTCTCTTTGCACGCGTGCGTTTCTGTGAATGAGTACTGACTAGATAGAAACTCACCCCACCTTCTTGCCTCCGTGCCTTAGCATTCACGTTCTTTGCAATCACGTGATGGAAATATCATCATATTTCGCAACACCCAGAGCGAATATATATCCAGAAAATCGACCAGTATACTATAAAACCAGAGCATATATCGACAGCCTTTCCAACCAGAACGCCAATCCCGCTTCGCCCTCCCAAAAATGCAAGTCCCTAGCACCCCTCTAGCTAGAACTAAAAGCGGAACACTGGTCTGGTACTGCCTTGGCTGTTGTCAAATCATCGTCTGCCTTTGAGCTCCCGCTCTCCCATACATCAAAACTCTGGCCCGTTCCCTCAATGGGTTCGAGAACAGCAGCCACAGCTGCAAGCTTCCCGTGGTCGGCCATAAGTTCCTCCACCGTCGCATTGGTTTGTGCAACCGGGGACTCTTTGGCAATTGGCAAGTCATAGCTGGTCTCCGTCGCATCCAACAATTCTTCGTGGCATGTCGGTATCTCGTCCCCGGGTCCATCTTCTTCTGACTCGTCGCATGCAACAAGTACAGCGGATGTCGCATCGCATCCCTCTTCATAAAAGTCGGCAGCATTCAATTGGGATAATGGGTTCCGTGCCTTCTCCACAAGCATACTGTCAGTCGCCTCTGGTCGAGAGAGGCTGGTCTGGCTGGCGTCATTTGGCGGAGGGATGTTTTCCTTGTCCCTCCCTTCCGCCTTTGCATGTCGCGCCTTTTGCTCCGATTCCTCGTCGCTGCTGATATCGAGAACGCAGGTGCTGTGTTGAAGCAAGTTGGTCATCTCTTGTTCTGGAGTATCTTCATGGATGTTGAAAAACCATGCGGGCTCCATGTCGGACTCCTTCAGGCTGAGACGCGGTGCTGCCATTGGAGCAGATGTGGACGCAAAGGCCGAGAGCGTGCCCTTGAGAGCAGCGTCGATAGAGAATGGAATAGCAGAAGCGAGCTTGGTGGATGTATCTCGGCGGATAGAAGACATTGTTGTGCGACGCCTAGAATGCAGAATGCCGCCCCTGCTCGAACTGCGCACGGCTGAGTCCCCGATGGAGACAGCCGGTAGTAGGGGGCGCGCCGCATTCAATTTCGCCCGTGTGGATGGCGCCTTTGGCTTGAGTACTGTCCTGTTCGAAAACGGGGGTGCATGGCTTGGGGTAGGTTGGCAGGCCAGAGGGTATTGCACGGCTGTAGAAATATGTTTCTTCAGCCCGCTCTTGACAGACGAGACGCCATCACTGCCCTTTGACCGTTTTGAAATCGAGGGGTCCACATTTTCTGAATCATCGAGGATAAGAGACTCCGATGCCTTCCTCTTCGCGTTGAACGTCGAAGTGATGGCTGCACGAAGTTAGAGACCACTCGAATAAAGGTGCACGCGACGCGTCCGTAGTTACTGCGAGACAAAAGGCAAAGTGGCTGAGCCCAGTAAATCGGGCAGCGAAGGGGAGTGTTATTTTGCTGGTAAAGTAAGTAAAATTGACGTACCATTCTGCGTGTTTTTCCTGCTCGTCAGAGACTGCAGCCGCCCTTCGTCAAGCGGAGCAAACGGTCGCCGAATCACTGACGCCATATTATTTTATATGTCGATTTGCTTTGAGAGTACTGGTGTTAGGATGGAAGTAAACGGGTACGGCAAATAGATGGACGGATAGATGATAGAGGATGGTAAAGAGAAATGGTGGATTGCTTGTACATAGGGGGGGTGCGCGGGCTTTAAGAATTTGACCGCAGCTGTCGGTGGGCCGTCCCACCCTTTCTCGTAGATCGCTTTAGTGGAGAATTCAGCCGAGTCGCGTTCAGTGCGCCCAACCCTAGATATGTATTTGCGTTTTATCTCCATTACAAGTACCGCGTACGTGTAATTCAGGGTAAGATACATCCGAGTACAAGGAGGAAGGTGCCTTATGTCGTAGCTTCCTCTGTACCGATTTCACGTTCATGCCATGATTCCGCGTTCTTCGTAGAACGAGTCCTGAGGCCATTCCACCACAGGAAGAAAAGCGACACTGGTGTCTGGTGAGGCAGTTCCCGTTTCCAAGCCGAAGGAAGAGGAGAAAGGAGGGCGCACAGGTCGCGGAAACAGGTCGCCGCAGGGAGAAGGGGCCGAAACAGCAAGGCAAGGGCGGGAAACGACTGATTGAGATTGGCTCGGCGCGGACGATGGTCGCACTGAACGGCCTCACACTGCACCTGCAGAACGGCCATGTCATGCGCAGGGCGAGGGCGCGTTTCCATTCGCTGCGGTATAGGGGCGTGCATTAATTAGTGCATGGCCTAGGCCAAATTGTGTCGAGCCGGCCAATCAACGCGTCAACCTAACCCGCGTACTCCCCTCTCAAAAATAAATCGATAAAATTGATGGGGTTAGTCCCCGCCAGTAACGGTGAGTGCCTACACGTACCTCTGCAACAATGGCGAGTGGCCGATATTTAAGGCCTGGAGCTTTCCAACAGACGCTGGTATTACGGAGTAAAACGTGTCTGGGAATTCCGGCTTCAGACGCCCTGCACCATCGAAATGATTATTATTGGCAGCCAATACAAGTGTCGCAAAGCCCATACTTTTCAAAATGCCAAACTAGATAGCCAGTTGGCGGCCAGCATGGTGGCCGGGAGAGTTGGGCATGCCCCGCCATAATTGCGGAAGACTGGTGGCGCTGCCGAGACAGTATTTTGCCTTACGACGTATGCTGGGTGGGTTTGGCCCTCATATTTGCAACGCAATCGTGCCACGCAGCAAGCTCGTTACGGCCGCCGCGCAACTATTGTGACAGTTGCGAGAAGTCCGATAGTCGACCGATAGTGGACTAGGGCTGTGCATTGCGTTCGAAATATCATATATACAATGGTAAGATACCAAACTGGTAGCTAGTCACAAGCCTCATTTGGCAGCCTTCTTTGCCTTCTTACTCTTCTTCGAGTCCTCGGCCTTCTTGACAGCTCCGCCAGTCTTACCAACCCGCCCCTTCTCGAGCGCATACGCTTTCTCTTGTTTGCCCAGCTCCTTCGCCTGCAGAAGTTGGCTCTCCCTTGTCTTCCTTCTGTAGCGCAAAACGGCCCGACGGCTTCCGTACCGTTGGGTGCCAGGCGTTTTCCCCTTGTGTGTACCCATCAGCCGACCAATTTGAAAATTGGACTCTTGATAACTGTAGTTCTTCGCCAAGTAGAGCATTCGGGTTGACCGTTTAGCCCGAACGTAAGCGTTCCAGCGCCGTGCCGCGCGACTGGCCTTCGTGTCGGTCTTTTTCTTTCCCTCGGCCGTTAATCCTGGCTCTGCTGCCGTAGCCTCCGCCACTTCAACCGCAGCAGCTTTCGGGTCTTCAGATTTCTCCGGAGTGCTCTTGTTCAACACGCCTTCTTTCCGAAGTATCCTTCGGGGTATGCCGCTCTTGCTCAATAGCTCATGTGTCGAAATCGATTTTCTAGGCACCGCCGTCATGCCCAACTTCCGCTTTCGTGTGGCATGTGATGCGTATGGCAATACGTCGTTCCGGTCATAGGTTACGCCGATGAACTGGCGATCTGGATGTTTCGCGGGGTCGCGGTAGTACTTGACGAAGCCTGCAATTGCAGAATGGATGGTGTGATCCCGTCCCATAATCGTGTTCTCTCCATCATGCCAGAGCGTTCCTCTCTGCTTGAATATAATCGTGCCGGGAAGAACATATTGATCTGTACACACGTGTTAGGGAAGACATACATCAATGTTGCAAGAAAGTGATGTGCCATCCCCGCATCACTGCCTGCAATATGCACATGGACAAACAAGGACGTACCACCAACTCTTTTCGCCCCTAGCTTTTTCGCAAGTGTCTTCTTGTTCTTTAGTCGGTAGGCACCTTGTGCTTTGACAGACGCAAGCCGTTGGCCCTCCACTAAGAGATTGGTGGCCGTAAGCACATTGCCGGTTCGCTGAGAACACAATGCTGGGAGAGCCGTTCTTGTCGGAGCACTACTAAGTAGAAAAGCCACCGCTGGCCGGCTAAGCTGTGGGAGGCGCATTGGGGGCGATTTCCAAGATGTAGGTTAGACGGAGCAAAGCTTTGAAGTTCCTCGGGAGGAAAATTATCGCATCGTCTTCCGCGGCACGTGACCAATCCGATAACGATAACGTGGCTATTTCTCCTTCCGTGTCGGTCGCCAACCACTGGAGCTTTCGTCACCCATTAATATCCTTTCTCTTTGAACAAGCACAAAGATGGTTGCGTCTACCTACATATTTGTACTGTTTTCTGCCTTCTTCCAGTCGGCCTTTGCGCAATTTGGGTTCTTCGACCAAATGTTTGGCGGCGGCCAACAACAACCGGAGAAGCCACAGAATGTGCCTAGTGACTCGGCATGGTATCAAAGCAATGTAGAAAAGGCGCATTGCGACAAGTATCTTTGTCCTGATACGCTAGGTAACCCATGTCTCTATTTTACAATACATCATGCTAGCTCTGACTGACATGCCACTGTAGCTTGCGTCCACTTTCCACACCATTGCCCTTGCCCATTTCCAACGGTTGAGGACAAATTCGAGTTGGCGGACGGGCAAAAGATATGCGTCTCCCGAGGAGGGTTCAAAGAAGGCGAGGCCGCTAGGAAAGTCGAACTTGCTAGGAAAGGAATGTTGTGATGTCGGAAGGATCTAGGCGAACGGCTGAGCTGAAGATATGGGACACTCTTTAAGGCAGCCAAATACACACGACACTTGCGCCCGAGGAAATTCAAGAACGGTGAAGGTAATACCAAAACACCGAGAGCTGCATTCTGCACTTGACATACGACGGAGTGTATATTTCAAAACAGATAATAGTGTCCCTAAAGCTATTCAGTCAAACAGTACTAAGCCAAACGTGCCTTCAGTTTCACTAGATTCTTCCTCGTCGAGATCTGAATGTTCCCCAGGTGGAGGCCTTTGGACCTGGATCTCATTGACAATTTTCTCCAAAAATTGGTTCATCGAAGTGCCGGAATAGTTGATTCTGGGCTGGTTCGCGAATGAGACAGGCCAGTAATAGCTTCCAGGCTCTTTCTGGGAGACACACCCGATGGAGACAGATTCTAGGCTGGTCATCTTTTGTAACTGCTGGAGGATACTGCCCCATACGTCAAACTCGCCAGGCGCGTCAAGTCTGTAGCAGATAACTACCTTCCACAGAGTAATGGCAGTCAAATGAGTAAACCTTGCCACCGCATTGATAAGTGTGGTTGGCGAAAACATGGCATTTCCCAGTTCAAGCTGCTTTAGATTTTTCAGATGCAAGGAAGACGGCGAAGGCCCTTCTAGCCCGAGAGTTTCAAGGAATGCGTCGCACGCCTCGATCTCGGTGTTTTGAAAATTGAGCCGAAGCCAGGTCAGCTCTTGTGCCTCTGCGAGAAAGCGATGAAGTAGGAGGCCAGTCAGATTGGGTGGTTCGTAAGAATTAAGGTGGACGTCTAGGTGAAGCCTTTGCAGCCGAGACACGACACTGGCTATAGGCGAGCTGACGGGTGAGGTAAGGTCGAACGCAGGGTCTGTCAGACCGTGGCCTCTCGACCGTAGCAGAACCTCTAGCCCCTTTGGATGGCAGCCAGATCTGGCCAACGCAGTCAGGACAATGGTAAATACGATCGTTGGATGCTCTGAGGATAGGTTGGCAGTTGGAAGTCTTCTGCCAAGTCTTTTGGCGATTTCTGTGGCTCCGTAACTCCCCCAACGGGCTTCTGGTCCGTCTCGGGTTCTGCTTTTTCCATCAAAGTCCCGGATGTCGACCGTTTCCAGATTTTTCAAGCCCTGGAAAGCCTCTGCAAGCATTTGGACGGCTCTTCCTGTTCTAATGAGGCTGAGCTGCCGACCTAGTTGAAGCAAATAAAACTCGGCAACGCTTCCCTGGTAATAATTCCGCATTTGGACGTCGAAGCGATCCAGGCCAAAAATGACGTGTTTAAGAAAAGGTGATAAAGAATCGTGGCGTGATATGTCTAAAAGAACCTGCAGGCTCTCGTCACTGAGCATGAACTGCTTCTTGCGGAAGAATTCGTGGCCAAATGAGTAGAACAACGACCTCTCGATACCCTTGCAGGTCAGGCGCATGGAGCCGAGGTCTTTGGTGCTGAGCAAGTTAGTGACACGCAGTAAGAGCTCAATGGGCAGGCTAGCCATGAGACCGGGCTGGGGCGATGTTGAATCCATGATCTCTTGGAATCTGAGTCGAGTGCTGCGACAGACAGAAGAAGGTGATGACAAGAAAGATGGAAGACTCACTGACTGCTGCCTGCTAGAATGCCTAATAACAAGTGTGCTGAAAGAGTGGGGGGCGTCGCTTCCCCAACTATGGGGCTGTAAGAATTAAAAACGTCAGGAAAACTATCAGGTAATTTCCATTGGTTAAAGCAGAAGACTTTCCTCGGCTACAGGTAAACTTTGAGCCTTATTGTACCCGGGTTGGTCCTGAAGCTGGAAGCGCACTGCGTAGTAGAAGCCACAATACTCTGGGCTGCACGTGGCAAAACTCGCGCCCGAGGGCCTAATTCATGTAGGCTGTTTGGAGTACGGAGTACTCTATGAGGTCTAAGAGTGATATGTTCGTGTCCGCATCGCACATTGCTATCTCACATGCTACCTCAACACAACTTGCGTGCTTGTGTTCCAAGTTACCAGGCAAACGACCCAGGTACTTGTACCTTTGCCCAGTCTTCCGAACTAGGACGTTTCTGGGTCCCAGCATCCTTTAAGCCATCAACGGCTCGATTAAAAAGTTTTTTGCCTTCAGCGTTGTTGCCTGTTGCCAACAGTCTCCTCCTCTCAGAGTCGGCCACCCCTGGAGAATAGGCCGTATACCGTCCGTTCGATGCTTCTTGTCGTGGGCCGTACATGGGCCTCGTCCCACGGGGGGAAGAATGTTCCCGGATTTGCGTGTACGCCGGTCGGACAGATCTGTGCGTCCTAAAGTACGATTGGCGCCGTAGCGACTCTGGTTTGACCCTGGCTGGCGAAGGCGTGGGTGGCATGGGCGATGGGATCCGCTGCCCGCCTTCGCCTACCCGGTCCTGCTGCCGCTGTCGCTCCGGTGGCGGGATTCGAGGCGTGTGCACCGGCTCGGGACTGCGAGAGACAGATGGACTATGCAGGGGTTTTTGGGGGGTCTCCTTTTGACTTTTGACAGAGCCAGGACGTGAGGAGCCTCCGGCAGGTAAGGTAGTCTCCCCGTCCAAGCTATGACAGGCTTCGCTTTGAGGGGGGGCTCCATCATCTTCCCCGAGAGTGGTTGTATCGGCTGCGCTTATAGAGTAAGTACGGTACTCTGCCGTAGGCGGTGTGATCCACGGGAGGACAAATGGCCGTCTTGACAACTCGAGGACGAGAACGACGAGCGCCATGCACAGACTGCGGAGCCATAGGCATTAGGACGCGAGTGGGACCATAAGGACACAGGGTCCCCTCACCAGTTTATTGTGCACGCCGCCAGGTCGGCGCGGAGGGCGCTCATGGACGAGGAGCCCAAAGAGGTGGAGCTGCTTGCCAGCGTCACGGCCACAGCGACAATGGCCGTGGTCCAGAAGCCAGCCGTGATCCGAGATAGGATGACTAGCCTGGTGTGTAGAGGGGGGACGCGATCTCGATGCTGTTTGTCTATCTCATATCGGGCTTTTCTTGCCGCATATGCGTGCAGGCTCACATATGCGGTGCCAAAGATGGCCTGCGAGCAGCAGGGATCAGAGTCTGGAAGAGCAGGGAGGCTGCGAGGATCTTTACTAACCGAGAAGAGAACGAGGCTCTGTGTCAGACCGATAGCCTTGGCGTCCACTTCAACGGTGCCGCCGAGTACCAGGCCGGAGACGATGACGGCAATGACAATGAAGAGCAAGATCAGCCCCAAGGCCGCAACAACAACGTAGGGCAAGCGTTGCCGCAGCGCTTCTTTCACTGCTGAGGGGGCATTGGCAGCCTCTATGTCTGCCTTGGCCATGGTTGATGCCGGTGGCGACGGCCAGAGGCAGGGTGCCGCCGCGCCGTGGCTTGACGACACATATTTAAACTTGCGGGCGGGCTGCGTTGTCGTTTACATTCCAGAGAGTACTTGCCATAGCGCTGCCTGGGGCAACGCTATGGGGGTTTGACTGGAATGGAAGTTTGGAATTGAGGCGATTTTGGAACACTGCCGGACGATGGCAGTCCCGTCGCAAGGAAGGCGCGCGGGGGGAGGGAAGCATCTCTCGGGACGGCTGCAGGTGGCTGTCGGAAATGCGCCCGGCCAGCCAACCAAATGGTGCGGCGCCGCCGGTTAGTGGGCTAACTGGCAATCCCCGCCACGCGCTTCCTTGCCTTTGCATCGCCAGCCTCTGGCCAACACTGCCATG
The DNA here is from genome assembly GCA_004028395.1 of Leptographium galeiforme. NCBI lineage: Eukaryota > Fungi > Ascomycota > Sordariomycetes > Ophiostomatales > Ophiostomataceae > Leptographium > Leptographium galeiforme. The sequence goes on from RQWE01000062.1 coordinate 16,380, forward strand.
AATGGACGCCCCCGCAGCACCAGTTCCAGACGGGGAAGCAACGTTCGGCCCGTCGATGCCAAATGCGCGCGTGTCTCACACGTGTGTCACGTGCCGTGCGCGGAAGGTGCGCTGTGACGGCCGGCGGTCAATGTGCTCCAACTGTGAGCGGCTCGGCTTTTCCTGCTCGTACGATGACGGCGGCGCGGCCCCGGGATCAGACGCGAGTGCCACCACAACGGCCGTGGGAGGCGACACTGGGGACGACGGCCACGCGGTCCCGCGACGACGGGCGAGGCAGGCCTGTCGCCATTGCCACGCAAGAAAGGCACGCTGCAGCGGAGGCACGCCAAAGTGCACCCGCTGCCAGGCGCTGGGCATTGACTGTGTCTATCGGCCGGGACGACGGCCACGCATCCGGTCGGCATCTGGATCGGCCACCGGCGGCGACAATGGCCAACCAGCCGACCAACCCGGGGCCGAGACCGGGCTGCACGGATCGGCTGCCGCGGGCGATGACGTCGAGGGCGATAGGCCGCCTGCGCTGTCCGTGGACGTGTTAGAATCGATGGCGCTCAAGACGTTTGATCACTTTTTTGGCCATCTCCACCACATTCCCACATTTGCGTTTCTGCACCGCGCCTCGCTGATGCAGCGGTTCCACGCCGGCCTCTGCGATCGCTCGCTCCTCCTCGCCCTGGTCGGTATCGCCTCCCTTATGACCGACCTCGGGCCTGGCACGAGGGACCTTGGTAACCGCTGTGTGGACGAGGCCGAGGCGCTGGTTCTCGCCCGGCTGGCACGGCCGTCGACGGTGGTGCTGCAGACGCTCGTCTTTGTCATCCACCACCGCTTGCTCTCCGATCACCTTTCTTCCGCCTTCATGCTGTACGGACTGGCCTCCCGGATGGCCTCGGCCCTGCGACTGGATCGCGAGAACCCCCGCCTCTGTTTCCTCGCCCGCGAGTCTCGCCGCCGGCTAATGTGGGCGCTTTACATGATGGACGTAAGTAAGGCAAGCCGCCAAATCGAGCTCAGCCTCTGGGTCTACAAGATCGACACCATCAGCATCCAGCTGCCCTGCAACGAGCGCAATTTCGAATTCGATCTGCCCGAGCAGTCGGAGCCGGTGCAGCCCCCAGACCCGGCAACCAACCAGCCGCTGCCCGACAATACTGGGTTTCTGGCCCTCCACGTGCGCATCCTCTACCTGCGCGGCCGTATTCTGCAGTACACACAGCACGTCCTGCATCGTCTAGGGGCTGCCGACGTGGTCTCCATTCCTTCTTGCTGCGCCGAGCTGGCCGCTGAGTTGGACGCCTTCGCAGCTCGGCTACCGGCGAGCTTCCGCTGGTCGGAGGCCAATGTTCGGCTGCGGACGTACTCGCCACGGCTGTGCGTCTTCCTAATGACACACATTTGGTGGGAGCAATGCTACTGCGAGCTCTATCGCTTCACACTTACAGGCCTTGGAGAGGCCTTACCACCGACCTTTGCCGCTCAGCTCCGAGCCGACCATCCCGACTTTCTACGCCACTGTCGTCACCAGGTGTTTCAGCATGCCCTGTCCATGGCAGACATGTTTCGCCTGCTCTTGACTCTGGATAGCGGCGTCCCCGTGACTGACCTGGATCTTCCCATGTGTCTGTACGAATGTGCACAGTTGTTGCAGCACTTTGCCCAACCAAACGGCGACAACTTGGTAGCGACAGGGGAGCAGATCCCCGACAGTATCAAAGTGTGTGCCAAAGCTCTGGGGCGCTGCGTCAAAACCCCGGCAACACAGCGTATCGTAAGTCGGCCCGTCCTCATCGGTTTTGCACGCCCATGCATCGGTGACGTTAACCTTTCTATAGCGTACCAAGTTGGATAGGCTGCTCGCCCGGGATCCCAGCGCCCAGCCACCACTAAGCGTGACGGGCAATCCAGACATCGAAGTGGACATGGACGACTTGACGTCTGAGCTGTTTCAGCCTTCTTTAACCGCAGGCGCTGTATCTCCAGAGTCGGGGACCATCAGACGGCCTGACAAGCAGACGCCAGAGTGTCTGATATTAGCCCAGCCGCCTACTCACATATCCGCTCCCATGCCCATCGAACACCACATGTCCGTAATGCCAGTTGCGACCGCCTCAGATCTCAGTCCCTCTGCACTTGGTGTACAAGGCACGCAAGGTGCACTTGATGCTTTTACCTTGGATATCGACTCCCTTGAACTGAGCGATGTGACCGGCTGGCTCTCTAACAACTGGTCGACAACCGACCTGTCGGCCGCTTGGTGAGCACCGCCGCACCGCAGATATGTTGCCAAAGCAGACGATGCATCCCTGATGTCGGACGGTGTAGATGTGTATGTATAGAGAGTATGGGTATCGTTACCAAGTAGCAGCACAGCATCGTACATGATTCAGCTGGTCACAGCATTCCTTCTACCAGACGACGTCAATGAAGCAACGGAGTCTCTTCCCTCGGTGTGGTCTCACTGCTGTCATCGGCTTGTCCGTCTGCCAAGCTAGAGCTGCCGTCGAACACAAATCCAAGTTGTTGTTCGCGGTGAATCCACCCAATGCAAAGGCCTGCCCCGGGCCCAAAAAGGATGGACCAGGCGATGGCCGTCAGGACCACTCGCCAGCCGGCCTCCACCAGGATCCAATAGAGAACGGTCAGGCCGATGAAAAAAAAGTCGACTACAACGAAGCCTAGTGTCGACCTCGTCATCTCCTTGCGATCGTCGACCCCGATCAGACATGACCAAATCAATAGGCCATGCGCCAGGGCCGAACAGACGACGGGCACGGCGTACACGGCCACGAGAGACGGCCGGTGAGACTCGAGATGAAATGTGTTGTGCTGCCTCAGGGCACGCCGCAGGCCTTGATGTATGAGCGACACATACACCGGTGAGAAGAGCCAGATGAGAATCATCAAGGGCGAGTCGAAGACAAGCATCAGCACCGACGGAAGCACAAAGCCAAGAGCCACTCCGACCGGGATGGCGACAACCTCCGAGACAGCCGAGAGGTGTCGGAGAGCGGCCACGGCGTCGGCGCCGGAAAATAGCGGTGCCGGCGACTCCACGTCCTCGACCGCCAGATCTGTTCCTGTTGTGGTGAGGAGTTGTTTTGTGCGGCGGAAAAAGGCCGGGATGATGACGAGCTCCCACACGACCGCACCGCCCAGAAAGTTGAAGACCAGCCAGAGACCGGTCGGGTAGGCAATCAGAATGCTCGGTCCGTTGCAGATCCGGGCTGCCTCGACCGTGCTCACTGTCAGCAGACTAGATAGAAACGACAGGACGACGCTCATCACGGCAAATGCCCGGGACGAGGCCGTCGCCTCGCCTATGAAGCTGACGACAAAGCAGACAAACGGTCCCAGGACTGGGACCTGCGACAGCCAATGCAGCCGCGCGCGTGCGTGGCACTGCGAGAAGAGCATCGCAACATTGACGTCCGATTGGACAAACAGCACCAACGCCGTTGCCAGTGCTAGCAGGATCGGTACCACGAGCAACCATCGAAGCGACAGAGTCTGAATAAGCTGGCGGCGCCGGACCCGCGGCCCCGGCGACGATTGCTGGTCCATGGTTGATCGCAAGTAGGTCTGGCTTGTTGTCGCCTTTGTCGCCCGAAAGGCGCCTCATTTCGTGTGCCTTTTTATGGTTCTAGCGCACCGACACGGTGCTACCAACGTAATAACAGACCACTTCCACGCTAACCCGAAATCGCATTTTTTGTTCCAATTATCATGTCTCATGTTATTCAAACCCCTCTAAGGCCATTCCATATACATAGGTCAGCCCGCTCCTTCCCGTGGCGGCATTATCTGTCCATATACGACAAGTCGGGTAAACCAAGGATCAAGCTTTGTATCAAGCTTTTCTCGTCGCCCGCCAGGGGCGTAATTACAGACATCGGTAATATAGCAACCGTTGACGTGCTGGCCGAGCCTCCTGAAGTAGACGGCGTGCCGTTCCCACCATCAACGTCTTGCAGCGTCTTGAATTCGCCGGCGGCCAGTGCGAGCTCACCGGGGCGGACCGCACTGGAGCCCTCAACAGGAGAGACCATGTCCCCCCACTCATCTTCTTCGGCATCGCCTTCTGCAGGTATGCTGGCCGTTTCAGTCTGTCGCCCAGGCACCGTAGTGTCGGTCTTCCGGGATAAAACTCCGCTCGCCACTTTGATCGAACCTTCTGCTGCCGGGGAGTGTGGGACCTGAATCGCAGCCTCATGCGGAGAAGCATCTCGAAAAGGTCCTCCCGAATTCCACCCAAATGAAACGGCGCCCTGGACTTTGGAGACTGCTGCGCCGCTAGCGCTATGCGACATAGAAGACACATGGCGGTGAGTGTGTGTTGAGGACAGCCTAATGGGTGGGGGCTGCGATGCCCTTTTGAAAACTTCCTTTAAAGCAACTGGCTTCGTGGCGGAATCCCAGCCAAACAGATTTCCCCTGACACCGTTGAGTCCAAGGACTGGCTTTCCAGTGAAAGAGTCTTCCTCCATCCATCTCCTAACAATTTTGACCGTCTCAGCTTGGACGGCTGATCCAGACCACACGACAGGAAGATAGTAATCGGCATCGTCCATATCGTTCTTCCGAGAGCTCCCTTGTCTCGATATTCGGTACCATGTCTTTCGTTCCCCAATGGATGTAAAGCTATCCGTGATGATTTGGTCGGATACCTGGGAATCCAGGGTGTCGAACTGTTCCGCTGCCCTGCTATCTCTTGAAGAAACGCTGCTCTCGAAACCAAACAGCTGGCTAATCTTCTCCGGGTCCGGAACGAAACTGATGGAGTCATGTTTCTCCAACGGTTGAGAAACAGGATCGGGAGGATCGTTTTCAACAGCGCGGTGTTTGGAGGTGATCGGTGGAGATTCGGAAGCCTCTGTCGCAGGAATAAAATTGCGTTGTGGCCTTGAAAACGAGCTATCTTCGTAACCGGAGTCGCACCCTGCTGGACTCGATTGACCCGAGCTTCCTTCTTCGTCACTGACCGCCTTGAAGGTTTTGCCTGGTTTGAATTGCTCATGTCCTTCTGTCGCCTGTGGTGAGCTTTCTTGGGAAGAGGTGGCTTCTTCGGTTGGTTGTGGTGGCTTTGGTCGTTGCAATGATGGACGCTGGTCATCATAGGTCACAGAAAATCCCCCACTTAGGTCCTGCAGAGTATCGGCGTGATGATTTTCGGGGTAACAAGGTTCAAGTGGAGGTGTGCCATGGCGTACATTTTCCTCCAATCCATGACCGCTTGATTTGACAGAGTGTTCCTCGTCGACCTCGTCAAGATTCAGACCAGGCACTGTGCTGGACCCATCCTTTTCTATATTGCTTTTGTTGTCTTCTTCGGAAAAGGTAGTGCTTATTTGCATAGGCCCATCTCCGTTGGTAAGATTTTGCATGTAAGGACCAATATCCCCTGTCTCTGATGCAGGTGTCAAGTGGGGGGTCTGATCCCCAACAGAGCCCAAGTCCGGGTCCCAATGATTCACCGGCAATCCGGGGACAGAAAGGCCAATAATAGACCGCGGCCGCGCTTCTAAGCCGGGAAATACCGTCGACGACGTTTCGCCAACGGGAAGCCCTTGGGCTGCTGTCGATGATATAGGAGAGGCTGCAGTGCTTTCGGCGACCACCCAGTCTCCAATTTCGTCTTCGTCATCCGCCCATGGTGACTGTTCGGGTGCCGACAGCACCTTGACTGGGGATTGTATAGGCTGGCTGGTCTCGAGAGGCGAACTGGCGCGCGGCGATAGCGGTAGCGGCTCGATATTCCGGTCCGTGAATGTCCATGGCGAGCCCCAAGGATCATCCATCACGGTAGGCGAAGTTCATGTTTGTCACAGGAGGATAGGGTATAGTTTGTTGTTCGGGAAAGGGCTTTATTCCGCCAGCGTCTTGCACTCGCAGTAACCAAAGCGGTTCTGCGGAAATTGATGCCAGCAGCCGGAAAGTTCGGAGTTTGTTAATCCGCGGGTCTCAATTACTAATGCATCTTGATATCTAATCGGACGTTTTACATGTGACTACCATAAAAACGGCGATGCCTCGAGTAGAAGGCGAAAGCTACTCTTTCGACTACTGCCAATCTTGCTCTCAAAAATGTCTCTTTCGCGAGTCAAGCATATCGTTCTGGTCCGTTGCATACCGTCCGTGATCTTGGTTTTTGCAGAACTGCGCATTAACCTGTTTTCTGCGCCTATTAGGTTCTATCGGGCAAAGGTGGTGTGGGCAAATCATCAGTCACAACGCAACTCGCTCTCTCTCTCAGTCTTGCTGGGTACTCTGTTGGCGTTCTCGATGTCGACCTGACTGGGCCGTCTATACCGCGCATGTTTGGTATCGAAAATGCCAAGGTTACTCAGACTGCCGGGGGCTGGCTGCCCGTCACTGTCCACGAGGCGAATCCATCCAACGGCGTTGGTTCATTGCGCGTGATCAGTTTAGGCTTCCTTCTTCCCAGAAGAGGCGATGCTGTCGTTTGGAGAGGGCCGAAGAAGACTGCAATGGTACGGCAATTTTTGAGCGATGTCTTCTGGGGCGACACCGACTACTTGTTGATCGACACTCCCCCCGGAACGAGCGACGAGCACATCTCTCTCGCAGAAACGCTGTTGCAAACCACCACGCCAGGACAGGTAACCGGAGCCGTAGTCGTCACAACACCACAGGCCGTGGCGACAGCAGACGTACGAAAAGAGCTCAACTTCTGTGCGAAAACGGGTTTGCACGTCTTGGGCGTGGTAGAGAACATGAGCGGCTTTGTCTGCCCAAATTGCTCGGAATGTACCGACATCTTCATGAGCGGGGGAGGAAAGACCATGGCAGACGACTTTCGAGTACCATTCCTCGGCAGCGTGCCTATCGACCCGCAATTTCTTCTCCTCGTAGAGTCTGGACGAATTCCCAAATACCCAGCAGGAACAGAGGTACTCGGAAAGGACTTCTCGTCTAATGAGACGCGGGCGGACGAGGAGGATAATAACGGTCAACCAATGAACTCTGCGTCGTTGGTGTACAGCTACCAAGCGTGCTCCTTATCGCCCATTTTCAAGCAGATTGCAGGAGAGGTAGTGGCAGCAGCGATTTTAAGGGCAACAGGGGCATCTTGATAAAATACGAGTAGCTAATTGGAATAATATCACAGTGTACTCCGTACTTGTAAAACGTTAATCCTTACCGGCTCTAGTGCAGGCTACCCGTATCTGCTGCCTCCGCACCCCACATTGAAAAATCTCTCGCACACGGCTTTTTTTGTAGTGTATTGGCACCCAGATAAAGCAGTTCAATTTTTTTTTCCATTCTTGCTTTCTCTCTGTTCTCCCCAATCAATCATCTACTCGCGAATGACCTATTCCAGAAGGGTTTCCGGTTGAAAAATACAGTACAAAAAGACGAGCACCCAAGTGCAAGGAAGCAGCATATCATTCTGCTAGCACGCGACCGGCAGAGGGCCATCGAAAGAATTGGTGTAAGCTTCGTGAGACAGCAATTCTGGAACCTCCGACCGACCCTACTGCTGCGGCAGACAACTGAACGCGCTTTTCCATGAGCGTATTGGACCTGCTTCGCTTTCTTTCCAAGCCGGCAAGGCAAGATGAATCCTTTCCGTCTTCTGCCATGCTTTCTGCTGACCGTCCTCCACTCGGCAGGCCTCGATAACACCCCTTGTGAAGATAAAACCCTATACCAATCCTGAGACTCAATCCGAACTCCCGTCTCAAATCGATCGGCAGCCCGATACTTTCGTCTAGGTATCGGCTTCCTTGTTGGATCTCGTCTTTCAAAGCAGCCAACATTCCTTCATCAAAGGTGTTCATCCTTCTCTCCGCCCGCCCTCCATAACGTCCCTCGGGAGAACTTGCTGCCATACCAAGGCCGGATTGTAGCTGGCTTCGCCAGCAGCTCAAGACACCCACCATCCCGTGGGCCTACTCTCTCAAGCGAACTCCTGCAGCGTCCGTTTGAGTGGCAGCTAGCGCTCCACGGAAGCTTCTCATCAGGGCCCATTTCTTTACCTTTTGAAAAGAGATGGTGACTTTCGAGATTCCGAATGAATACACATTTTCGCCGTCGCTGGCAACTCCGCAATTAACCATCAATCACGATGTCGTGGGTGACCTGGACTCCAGCAATGCCTTTGAAGGTACGCATTTATCTTGCCTCGGAAGCCTTCTCCATCTTTACTTTGGCGCTGACTGTCGTCTAGGCCCCGAAAAATTGCTCGAGGTCTGGTTTGCTCCGAGCCCCTCTGTCTTGCCCCCTGGAGTGAAAGAAAATGGACTCAAGTCCATTGTCCCCGACAGTTGGGTCGGGATGCTCGACCTCGTGAATTGCAAGATTCTGTCTGTGATTCACTCCGATACGGTCGACGCCTACCTTTTGTCCGAGTCCAGTATGTTTGTGTTCCCGCACAAGATCATCCTCAAGACATGCGGAACCACGACGTTGCTGCTGGGCCTCCATCGCTTACTCCGCATCGCTGCCCTTGAGGCCGGATTCGCCTTCCACAATGCGCCATCTCCCGATGATGTCCGGGCCGCGGCCACTCCCTACCGTGTCTTTTACAGCCGCAAGAACTTCTTGTTCCCAGACAAGCAGCAGGGTCCGCATCGCAGCTGGAAACAGGAGGTCAAATATCTCGACGACATGTTTGCAGGTGGTAGCGCCTACATGGTTGGGAAAATGAATGGTGACCATTGGTATCTCTACATCACCTCCCCCAGCTCGCATCAACTGCCCCTCCAGGCTCCCGACGGCTCTACTTGGGTCACAAAGATTCCCACTGGCCTCATTCATTCTGACGCAGAGTGCTTCGAGGTGGAGGACGAAACACTGGAAATTCTGATGACCGATCTTGACCCGGAGAATGCGAAGCAATTCTATCTTCCGCACGCTAGTGCCGTGGCCCAAAGCAAGATCTATGTGCATCAGGGCCAGCCCGGCATGACCGCTGCCAGCGGCGGCCGCAGACTTTCAGATGGTTCCCTGAGTGCGTCGGCTATGGAGGAAATTTTCGACGTGGATGATGTTGATCCCGGCACTCTTACACCCACCAGCGAAAACGAGAACATCGAGATGGAGACTACCGAAGGACATGCACTGGGTACTGTGGTATCTGATAGCTGCGGGCTGTCCGACGTCTATCCTTCTTCGATCTATCCAGATGCTCGCATTGACGCTTACATGTTCGAGCCTTGTGGCTTTTCTGCCAACGGTGTCATTCCCGCCCCGGCTGCAGACAAGATGCCCACAGGCGATAACGGCAGTGTTTCGATCGCGGCCCACCACTATTTTACTGTCCATGTCACCCCCGAGCCCAACTGCTCGTTTGCCTCGTTCGAAACAAACGTTCCTGGGGGGCAGAAGGGAAGACAGACTGCCGACATAGTCAAGCATGTGGTTGATATTTTCCGCCCAGGCCGTTTCAGTGTCACTCTTTTCGAAGCCAAGAGCAAATTCAAAGACCAGTACTTCCTGGCCGATGACGGCGTTCGGCAGGTTGGCAAAAATGCAGGGAAACCGCGCCTGGAGTGCATCCCAGGCTACCGTCGGATTGACCGCATCGTGCACGACTTTGAAGACTATGATCTCGTTTTTCGGTTCTATGAACGGGAGGGTTGGGTTGGAAACCGTGAGGCGCGAGTGGGCGAGAACTGATCGCCTTTCTGGCTACTTTTGAAATGCAGTCAACATCTGGTTGGTTTTGCTTCTCTACACCCGCTCGCCCTCGACTGACCTCCGTGTCTGGGCACTTGGGGTTTTCTTTCTCTATTCACTTTCTTTCACCCATCTCGGTTGCTACCGATTTTCTCTTGACAATTTCAAACCTATGAGTTTGTGTACGGTCTCTTGTGAACTGCCTGGTCTTGTTGAGATATGCTCATTGTCAGCAAGTATTTGCGTTAGCTATATATTTGTTATCAATGCTACCCGTCTTTCTTTACCCTGGTGGCTGGTAAATATATCTCGCATGCTTGCACGACCCATTTTTATGCAGCCGAGCATGGTTCGCTTAACGTAACATTCAACAAGTTGGAAGTCTTCTATTTTAGACCCTTTTCGTGTAATGAGGCTCGCTACGCATCGCGCTATACTATAGACGACATCTAGCATGAAACAGACTGGCGTTGTAACAGACTTCGAAGGTTGGAAAGATGCAGCTCCGTGATATTTATAAATTTGCAAGAGCTGCTGGAAAGGAGACGTATACATGAACGTGAACTTGACGGGTCAGGGGGGAACGAAAATGCTACCTCTGAAGCTGTTTCCAAACTCTCATCTTTCCCTCAAGGCTGTCTTTGTCCATGTGAGCTATGCGATTTCATGTTCGCCACATTGGTAAGTGCACCAACATCGCGTCTTATAGGCCCGATTCATACAACATCCGGAAGCCTGACAGCAATGTCGCCAGACTGAGTGATGTATCTAACCCAGGGCAAGGACGGGTATTGAAGCTGTAAAGAAAATGTTAGCACTCGGTGAGTCCACGAGTAGCGGATAGGCTTGAACATACCTTTGGCTCTGTTATCTTGAGATAACGCACTTGAATGCCGCTGGTTGTGAAGTACGGTATTTCGAACTTGACCTGGATAGGGCGCTTTGCCCCTTTCCCCGGAGCGCCGACACCACCCATACTGCCACCAAAGCCGCCAGTCATGCCACCACCGTGCTCGTCATCACCGCGTACGCTTGGCAGGCCGAGCTCAGCCCGCATAAGAAATTCTTTGTTGCCACCAAATTGCTTGATCTTCCAGACGATTGCGCTTTGTTCCGGGGCGTAGTGAACTGTGCCGATATTCGTTCGGAAGCGTGGCGAGTCAGCATCGTCTGGGACAGGAACAATAATTTCGACATTGTTTGCTGTGCTCCTTCGCTTGAACTGGGCCTTGGCCTTCAGCATGTACTCTATGCGGCTGCCACTGTGGGATTCCACCACACACTCGACCCAGATGAGTGGCTTCACTTGAGTGTTGAGTCGGTAGGACATGAGCTCGAACTCGCCGTCAGGTGGGATGAAGGAGATTGTCCGGTCATTTTCGAACCGCGAAAGGCGCACACACTGGTGAAACTTAACGTCCTCCATTTCGATCGCCTTGCCGCGTGTTGTCCGTCCAGTGGTTTCGAACATGACCTTGTCGTTCAAACCAAGTCGCAGCTCGGGCATTCCAGAGAGGTAGCACTTCATCTTGATGGACCCAAGAATCTCAGATCGCAAGACATTTCCGTTGGCTGAAACCAAGAGATTGAGTGACTCAATGACGTCTAGGAATACCTCGTTCTTCCGGTATCGGATGCCCTCAGAGCGCCACGAAACGGCGTTAGTTACTGCGATGGGTGGCCTGGCCTGAATTTCGAGCTTATGCGACTCCTGTGTGATGTATTCCTGAAGAATCTTGGACTCGGTTGTTTGTGGATATCCGAAATCCATCATCTCGTCGAGGAGTTCGTAAATGATGACAAAGTTGTCGCGAATCGACTCCTCTTCTAGTGCCTTGAAATATTCCGTGAATACTTCAACGATTTTGTGGAGAAAGAGAAGGATCTCGGCAGCGTTCGTGTTGCGCTTTGTGAGCGCAAGGAGATAGAGGTTGTTGTGTCTTATGTAAAGGTACTGCAGCACAGAAGGGGCTGTCAGTAGCTGGTACGCTCGGCGGAGCGTACGTAGAGATGGCTCATTTCAAGAGAGGGGTTCGAACATTAACGCCTTCGTGAGAGAAACAAGGTGGCACGGCGGATGACTCTTCTTCGGCTTCGCTCAGGAGGATGGGGAATTTCTCCACGGCTGACATTGGGATATCTCCTCGATAGTTCCGGGCAAGAAGTGTCTGTAGAATAGACGGGTTAGCGATGTCTGAAGGGCATCTGATAGGTAGGTACGAAGACTACGTAGTCGGGCGTACCTTGCCCTTGAGATCAAGGAAGAACACAGCGGAGGCCATTGCGCCGTTTTCGACTGTTGGCGGTGGGGGTGAGCGACAGCGTAAATGTTCGGTGATAGGGGGCGTGTTATCTGACACCGGTTCTCTCGATCTGAGGGACCTAGTGCAGTGGAGGCGAGCCTTTGGAGACGAGAAAGTTGAAGACGACGACTCGTGGACACCTCATGCGGTATCCTCGCGGCCAGTTCTACGAATTGAGGCGTTGTCCACTGCATGAATCCAACAAGCTCACAGTGGGGTATGCACGGGCCATGCGTCGGGGATGGAATAACTTATCGGAGCAGTGGGGCACGTGCATCAAAAATACGAACATAAAAAGAGAAAAGAAAATTTGCATTATACTTTCCTCTTCTCCTCAACAACGCGCTTTTAGACAGTTCAGACCGACTTTTGCGAAGCACATGGAGCCAGCATCCTGCTGGTCTTCAGACCGCATCGCTGTGGACGAGCCTGCGATTCAGCAGCGCGAAGAGAGAGGAATTATTTCTGTTGGATCCATAAGAGCTGCCCAAGCATTTTCTGCATTTGTCCATGTGACATTGCTCCCATTGCTTTGTGCGGTGTCAGAGGAGCCACACACGTTTATTGTTAAATCATACAAAGTGCCGAGTGACATCAATACGACAACTAAAGTCCGTAAAATGCAAAGAACAAATCGTCGCTGCTACACACTTCTTTCGTTAGTGCACGACAAAATGTGATCACGGGCAAGTGAAAGTTTGTGGTTGACAAAGCAAGTGCAGTTTGCTAGTGGCAGAATTTCCAGTTGATTGGCATGTGACAAAAGGGACAGAGAGTGTTATCGCATGTGCCTGCCGCAACGGCTCTTGGTGGGGTGCGTCGCCACCAACTGCTGTCGGCTTGCCGAGGATGGGGTCCAGCGTATCGTGGCCGCGCTGCGGCACTTGCAAATGCGTTTTTCTTGAGCCGGAGCAGAATGCTGTGATCAACGGAAAGACAGCCGCTTTTTCTGCAGGCTTGGTCGATGTTCCATTACGGGCGAGATGAACAGTAGCCGTTCGGTATCACGCCTGCCGTTTGGTGTTGGGCGGTGTCTTCCTTGTACGAGTTTAACAAGCCAGCCACGTGTTTCACGTGCGAAGGCTAACTAGCGTAAAAGGGGGGACGCTATTACCTCCGCCCCCCTCTTCGCTATTCTGTCTGTTGGCAGACTTTCGGACTGCCTTTGATTTCCGTCCTTAACCACATATTGGGTGCCCAGACGCCGTGACTCCAGATGCCTTTTTGATGGCCTCGTCCGAAGAGTAACTGCCCAGATCGTACGGTTGGCGGTTCTCACTCTCCAACCCCGATTTTGTTTTTTTCCAAAGAAAACGTCAGATCGCATAGAAAAGACGACCGACGAATACTCTTGGTGCCAGTTTTGCGGCTCAACAGAAGCCGCTACGACGCTGGACCACGAACGCTTCCAGCCATGACCTCCAATAACCCGGCATGCGACTTGTCTGGAAATGCAGATGCGTTCCGGCCCCCGGACCACGACCCTGACAATACGTCGCATCGCCCGTCGGCCGAAGTCGATCACATGCAATTTCCTACGGCTCCGACGGCATCAAGGATGCCTCTCCTGCCATCGCCTTTGCAAGATTTCAAGGAGAACCCCTACCCTGGTATACGGCACGACAGCAGCCACTGGCCCAACGTCAACCCGCTGGCTGCCTACTACACTCCCGGACATCTCCAGACGACCGAGTCCCCCTTGAGGACGGATGCCGACGCGAGTAGTAGCAGCACAAGCTCGGCGACCGCCATGTCTCCCGGCCGTCATACCGATGGAGGTACAAGCAGCGTGAGCCTTGACGATCCGGATGTCCGGCTTGCTGCAGAGGCTTTGGGAGACCTCAGAGCAGGTGAGCGCCCAGCTCTTGCAACTCAGCAGACTTTTGCGGGCTTTTTCTAACCGTCTTGTGCGCACACAGACTTTGTCTCCTCTCCCTCCGCATCATCAAGATCGGCATCCACCTCGGAGCCGCTCCTATCGCTCCTGACGACGTCACATCCCCTCCTGGCAAAGACGATCGAAGGCACTACGTCTGCTTACAACAGTTCCAAGAATTTCTCGCCCAGGATCAAATCCGGCGTTGAATATGTCGAGGGCTATCTGACGCCTATCGGGAACAAGCTGGGTTCCGTGGGCCGGGTAACTGGGGTCGAGGGCGGAGTCCGGTGGTTTCTGAATGCGGGTCGCCGCCATCAGCGCGGCGGGCTGTCCGACCTCGAAGTCGGCAGCGACAGCACCAATAAGAGAAGAAGGCTGAATCTGGAGACGAACGCAACGCCGAGCCGACCTGCTTCTGCCGACGTGTACATGAACTTCGAGGGCAAACATGATTTGGGCATGTTCGACTTCACCAGTGAACGGAGGCCCTCGATGAGCACCGTCGACACATTACCAGCCTATGACGAGCAGCGGTCACCGGCCTACACAGAGTCTGCCGAAAGTCCACGGTCGCGAGACGCGGGCCGTGTAGGTCTTGATTCCGGGCGGTCTAGCCGGTCCCCTGCCGCATGGCAGTCCCGCCTCATTATGTCCACGTCTGGTCTGAGCATCGCGATGAGCGAAGAAAGCCTGCGCAGCTTAAGGTATTGCCTTCGCTGGCTGCGGTGGGCTAATGATCATATCGGGAACATCATCAGCGCCCTAAAATCCGCGCTGGAGCAGTTTGATTCCGTGGAGGCGGAGCGGCAAGAGCGTGTGGCGCCGGACGACACATGCCTGCCCGGTCCTCATGCACACGAGACAGACGGTGCAGAGCGCAGTGCGTTGGCTGCAAAAATCACAGCGCTGAGGGGCGAAGTCCTGCAGACGCTCCGGGGCGTCATTGACACGGTCTCCAAATACGCCGGCGGCGCACTGCCGGACAATGCTAGAGTTCTCGTCCGTCGCCATCTGACGAGTCTTCCCCAGCGCTTTCGGCTAGCCAGCCATACGGACTCGGTGGAATTCAGTGCTAGCGACGGGGCAGCCGACCATGAGATAAAAGAGAATGCGCAGCGGGTTCTCGTCCTGGCAAGAGAAGGGCTGGATATGATGTCCCAGGTTAGCGGCGTGCTGGACGGGACTATTGTCAGCGCCGAAGAGTGGTGCGAGCGGTTGGGCAAGAAGAAGCACGAAGAGCGCGATTACGTATGTACGACACCGGAGCGCTGCCGACCTCCTGTCGAAGATGAGAATGATGTTGAGATGCATTAAGATGGACAAAAGGCCGTTTTGCGATGCTAAAGGGCGACTCTTTTGTTATGACGGATCTGGAATGAAATACAAGGCCTTGTTTCAGCATACTCTGTCCACTGTCGATGGCAGTTGTCCACAGTGTTCCCGTGTCCGTCCGCGACAATGCAACTTAGGCTTGGGACGCGTCGAAGTTGCGGATCAAGTTATAGTAGAACTTGAGCACGTCGAGATGGGCGTACATGTCAACACGCTCATCGATGGTATGAATGTTCACGCTGGCCCCGGCGCGCATTGGCACCCAGCGATACACGTTCGGGGTGAGGTCTTGTAGTGTCAGCAGTAGTCGTATTATTTTCAGCGCAAATGGGGAGGGGAGCCTGACCTAGGTAGTGCCGAGTGTCGGTGTTGCCCGTCATGATCTCGCCGACGGGTATGATGGTGCCATTTTCAAAGGCAAGGGTGTGTTGGATCGTCCCAGAGAAGAGGTCCCAGACGGGGCCCGACGTGGGCGAGACAGGCGCCACCGGGGTGGCCTGTTGAGTGGTAAGAATGAGAGTCCCGTTGTAATCAACATCGTACAGCGGATGAACAGCGTCGAAATTGTCCCTGACATCGCTGGACTGGACGTCTGGCATGTCCCCATTTTCAAACGCTTTCAGTGTCAGACTATACTTTTTGATGATTGGCTGAATTAGCTTGACCGTGTTTCTCTTGATCTCGGCAATGGAGTTTTGAGGGGCCACGCGGTAGTTGACGCCGAGGGTGATGAGTTCGGGCATAGCATTGATTTTGACACCCTGTAGATATTAGTGATACAGCCACAGAGGCAACACAACCGTAGTACAGTATTCCAAAACGTACGCCAGAAATGATATCCACAGACTGCGATGTCTGCAGGCGGAAGTGTGTCGAGAGGTCGACAGAGGCCAGCTTCTGCGCCAGTGCAGCCAGATCCCCTTTGGTCACCAAATGCGTCAGTTCCGGGTCATCGTTGGGCGAGTACCGCGCCCGGCACACAAAGTGGTTGTGCACAGGCGATCCGGCAATCAGCTCGGGGCTGTACGGGTTGGCCTCGAGGGTGCTGACGATCTCGGCAATGATGCCAATGCCGGTGTGTGGAAAGGGCACAGACGAGTGGCCGCCCTGGACATGCAGCTCGTACAGCACGTCCACGTGGCCCTTTTCCATCACGGCCGGTAGAGCGTACAGCGCATTGTTCCCACCGGCAGAGATGCCCATGCCGCCCTCGTCGAGGATAAGCGCCATGGAGTTGCGGCCGAAGCGCTCTTCCAGGTACGGTGCAATCGTTCCGGCGCCGCGTTGGCCGGAGCACTCCTCGTCAAAACCGAATGCCAAGACGATGCCGCGGCGTGGCGTCCAAGTCTCGTTGCTCAGCAGCGTTTCCATGACCGACATGAGTGCGGTCAGACTGTTCTTGTCGTCCGAGGCGCCTCGTCCCCAGAGCCAGCGACCGTCAAAGTGGGCGGAAAAGGGCGGGTACGTCCAGGTGGTGGCGTCGGCCACGGGCACGACGTCTTGGTGTGCGGCCAGCATCAGCGGCTTCAGCGACGGGTCACTGCCGTCCAGCGTATAGACCAGTCCGAACCGGTTCACCTTGACCCGTGACATGCGTGCATGGCTGTGTGTGTGTGTCAGTGAGGCGAACATCGTCGCACACAGGTAGATGGTGGATCCTACACAACGGGAAACAGTTCCTCGAGGAGATGGTGGAAATCCAAAAAGATCAGCCAGCGGGGATCCTCCTCCACGTCACCGAGGTCGTCGTAGCTGACCGACGGAAGACGAACAATGGCCGAGTGCCTCTCGACCTGGAGGCCAAGCGCCTTGGGCCCGGAGAAGAGCTCTTCAGCAGATGGCAGCCCGTCCTGATCCGGCGCCACCGGCGGCGGGATGTCGCACCTGAACGGAGCTGATCCACCGACGATGTCGCCGCCCAGAACATGCTGGTGGGCGCCGCCGCCTATTACGGCAGCTGCCAGGCTGGGATGGGCCACGGCCAGCAGGTGAGCGATCCACAGCTTCATGATTTCAATTGAGCACAACTCATTCGGGAAATTCAGAAAGAAGGGGAGGCAGCAGGTTACAGAGCAAAGCAACGGCGAGCTAAGTACGAATATGCCGGAGATAAGCGCCACTATGTCGATCCCCAGCGGAAGCTCATCGGCCCGTCGGTAGGGCCGACTAGTCCACAGAAATCGAATGTCTCTGGCCTTGCATAGCAGGCAGGCATGCAGCAGAACAGTCCGGTACCACTTGTACTCGTATACCCTATTGACACAGCGAGAAGAATGATGGAACCACGTTTGTACGTGTTCTGAGTTTGAGTTCGAGGCAACGTGTGACGCCATTCAATGCATATAGTACAGTGTTCGAGTCTTTTTTTTCTCCCGCCCCATCTCCTGCTTTTATACAGAGCGACAGGCTCCAATGGCGTTTGTCCTTTGCCGCCATCTGGCTGCTTATGTGTTGAGGCGTTTGAGGATTCGCTCGCCAACGACCCGGTTGGCGACGTCGGCGCCGTGATGCAATGAAACAGCACCGACAATGGCGAAAAGAGTAGACGTCAGGACGACAGTGATGCCTGAGCCTTCGAGGTTTTCGGGCTAATTGCGCATGTCAGAATGCCTGTCGTGGCTCTCACGGGTCTCACAGACAGCCAACAGGAGCGCTACCACTCACCAGTCTTGGTTTCCACCGCATCACCCCCGGCAAGCCCACCTCTCTGGCTAACATCGCCACCTTCTCTGGGCTGGCGACTCGGTGCGGCTGCAGCGTATTCAGCTTTTCCACGTTGTTCATCGAGGCGTGCTCGAATGGCACTCGGCCGTACGGGTCGGGTTCTTGGACGCCTTCTGCCGCGGATCCCATAATCGCCCGCGTCGTCTCCAAGGCCATGATCATGCGGCCTACCATTCCATAAATTAGCCTTGCCCCATTTCACAGACACCGACCCTCTCACCATAAAACGCCAGTCGCGTGTTAAATCCGCGCCGGCCATTGTCAAAACTCTTGTGCGTCACCGCCAGCCATTTGAGCTCTTCCGGCAGCGTCCTGGTCAAGTCTCGCCCCAGAAGTTTGTCGTACATTCGGTCGAGCTTTTCTGGATCTTCATTGACCACCCAGACGGATCGCCTCGGGTCTTTTGGCTGCTGCAACGAGAAAGGCGCCTTCATGCGATACGGCGTGCTCGACCATCTTGGCCGCCCGGCTTCGGCCGCGTCATCGTCAACTGATGTATGTGCCTCTTGGACTCGTGTCGTGATCGGCACGTCCGCCGTCCCACTCCCAATGGTCCGCGGGGCAGATGATGTGAAGGGTCGGCAATCCAACGACGCCCGCCATGCCCGCCACGTTTGACTGCTCCGGAGCATCTGTTTCCGAGCGTGCATTGTCGTAACTCTGTTCCAATTCAAAGGCTCGCAAGCGGTCGCGAACAGGGAGGTGCGATGGGTATCGGTCAGTGGTCGCGGGCTCGGATTCAGATCGGGTGTTGAAGACGCACACTCCAATAGCGCTCAAAACTTTTTTGCCGCCTTGGACATGCGGTCACGTGCGATAAGATAAGCCAGCGCGCCTTCCGAGTCGCCAATGCAGGAATACACGCGACGCCTTGCAGCACCCAGACCGAGTCTCTCTGGGGAAATGTGTAATCCTGCGCCTGCTTTGGTTCTCTCCCCAGCGCAACAAAATGCTTTCCGCGCCACCGGCAACCGAACCCGGCCATGCCCAGAGCAGCACCGTGTCTCTGGAACGGCTCGCCGCTGTGCTCCCAAAGGGCCACACATTTGGCCTCTACCACCTTTCAACGCCGCCAACAAGGACGGATGCGTTATTTCATGCTCCCACGGGTGCCAAACCCGACAGAACCTACTGTGAAAGCCATTTCTTGTCTGTCACCATCGATGCTCCTCCCGAATCTGAACCGCTCACCAAGCCGGCGACGGTCATCGTCTTCGCTCTCGAGATCTTTATTTACACAACGGCCTATTCGAGCACGTTTTTCGTCTCCAAGGCCGATTCTTCTGGATATCTCCATCTCTTGCGTCTTCCAAGAGGTTCACCCTCGCCGATTCGCGAACTGTCCTCGACCTTCATTAGCTACCTGGTCGAGCAGCGACAGCGGAGAAACGTACAGTCCATTGTGACTCTATTCGCACGGGCACAGTCCCAGTACCTCTTCCCCGGAAGTGTGGACAACTCTGGAAAACATATTCTTGACGATCGCGGCCTGGTAAAGTGGTGGTGTCGTGTGCTTGACCCTCTGCTGGAACAGCAGGGGGTACCGGGGCAGAATTGGCAGGACATCAAGGGATATCTCATTGTTCCTGGTCTCGACCGGTACGAGACACGTGCATACATTCCCCAAACGCCCGCCTCTACAAGGTGGACTATCGGCCATCCTTTGCTTGACATCTCTCACTACGTCCGTGAGAGAGCAAGTGTTTCGCCGCGCTGTCTAATCCCTCAATACCCTGACGATCCCAAATCTCGATTCCGAGACGAGCTCGATGACGAAGCAGAAAGATCGCACGGGGATGAGGAGTGGAAGAGTATAAAGACGCTCGACCAGTTTTGGGAGATGATGGCGTTCCGCCAAGAATGCTCGAGTGGTCGGCTCACTGGCTTCATCTGGATCGTTTTCGACCCAAGTCCGTCCGGGCCATCTGCAGAGGACAAGCTGGTGCCTGGGAAATTGGAAACCACAAGCAAAACCCGGAAACCAAAGAAGAAGTACAAAGCTCTGACGGGACAGATTGCCGCCCGCCTGCCACGGATAAAAACACAGCAGCGCAATTATTTCAGCGATCGACCGCAGTCAACGGCATACTTTTATTGGCCCCCAGAGGGCCGGGGGAGCCGCGTTGTCGAAGAAGCAGACTACAAGCGCACCGTAGAACTTCTCCTGCAACTAGATTTCTCAACGCTGGAGAAGTCCATCATAAGCAGCTCGAGGTGGCTCGGAGAGGCCGGCATGGGGTCCGAGTGGAGAGTCGACGTTACTGGTCAGAGGGAGCTGTTAGTGGATACGACGCATGGCGGCCCGTTAACTGAAGCGAGTGAACTCCAGAAGAGAAAAAGGGCGCCGAGCGATGTAGCTCCCGTGAACGCGCTGGGTGCCAACCTCGTTCGCAGAAAGAAAAAGGACACCCCCGTACCACCAACAGAAGTCTCAGGTGGTGCTCGTGTCTCTACGGTGAACAATCTCAGCGTCAGTCTGATACGCAAAAAGCCCAAGACCTAATGGCTCGTCCCGGAATTGCTATGTAGCTTATGAAATTTTGTAAAGTGCTGTTGGTCGTTGGGATGGAGAGTTTGGCGCGAATAGTCGACATTATCTTTTTGTCCTCCGCCTTTTTGCGTCCCGGTGATCTGAGCTTGACTTTTCGCTCTCCATTTTTGCCTTCACGACCGCCACCTCAAGTGCCTCTCTTGCAAGATTGGCAGCCTCGGCAAGCAGGCGCTTTTCGCCAATGCGGACCTTCAGCGCCATCCATAGCCGGTTCGATTCCAGCGTTGGTCCCATCAGGTCCTGTAGCATGACCATGTCGGTGTCCAATGTTGTTGGGTAAGCCAACAGCCTCGTGGCGATGGCGTCGACTATTGCCGACAAAGAGACAACAGTCTCGTCGCCAAGCCCTTGGGTATCCTGGCTTGCCTTTTTCAGCTCTCTCAGTGACCTTTTTGCAAAAGCACGTGCCTGCCTTCGCATGCCTGATGGCAGTTCAGACAGAATCTTGCCGGATTTCAATCCCGCGAGACGGCCCTCCTGTCCGTCCTCTTCAAACTCCCGATCGATCATGATGGGGTCCTCAAAGTCATCAGTGTCAAGCGAAGTAAGCTGGACCGGAGCATTAGAGTTTCAGACACAAAACCAAGTAGAGCCACCGCAAAGAACGAGAACACTAAGCTTACAATCTTATCAACGGTGTTTTGGCTTATCCCAAGTTTGGATACAATAGCATCCTGGATAAGCTGCCATGGAAGGTCCACAGCATCAAAGTGTTCATGCTTCTCGGTCGTATACCCGTACCGGCGCATGAGCTCGCCATTAGACAATGGTCCATAGTAGTTAAGAATCTCTTCTCCAGCTTTGATGGGCCGTGTGGAAATAGCCGTCAAAACATCGGTACCGTGACTGATATGTGCCTAGAAATTATCAGTGCCAGCATCTTATTTGCACATACAGCTTCAGCATACATTGAACTCGGCATCAGCGTTCAGCATATCGGCCATTGGCACCATGCCCAGTGGAAGCTGATCTTCCCTGTCTTCGACCCAACGGTACTCGCTGCCGCTCTCACTGTCGTCGTCATCGTCCGAGCCCTTGCCTTCTTTTTCTTCGTCGGAAGCTTCTCCCCGTTCTTCCTCGTCACTATCGTCCTTCTCCAACGTGAATGAGTAGGCCAAAATCGTGCTTCCCATACGGTGGGCGAGTCCGAACAGCTCCTCGTCCGCCCACGGTTGAGACCCGTTTGAAAAGAAGACATTGCTGTGCGTTCGAATCACTGGCAATACCTTTTTTTTTATCATCTCATCCGCTTCTGATTTGCCAATTCGCTGAACCACGGGGCTCGCTTGTAGTTCGGCCAGCTCAGCCGGTGTCCAAAACATGGGCGTGTCGAACGAGGCCGGTAGCATGTCCAGGTATGGCTTCCAAGGGGACTTTTCTCCACGAAGAAATTCAAAGATCATAATGAGAATTAATGAAGTCCATGGATCTTGTGCGTTGCCAGACTCCTCGTCTTCGCAGTCGGAATCATGGCAGCAACCGTCAACTTCATGGCTCGCCGCAACAGCTGGGATGAGAGAAGCCAGTTCCGATGTAGCCGATCCGATCACTGCGTTGCGTGGAATGGTGAATAGAACCGTATCTGGCCCAATATCCGCTTTAGAAACTGTCCGTATCCGTCAGCTTCAGCACGCATGGGTTCTTCCCAGACCTATCACCCACCAATTCCCCTGCCAGCGTTTCGGCCTCGCAGATCCACGATTTCAATGTCCGGATGAAATGTAGTGCCAGGAACCGTTTTAAACCACTCCATGAAAGACCCAATGGGCCTTACGAAATTGTCTTCGGCCATGGTTCGGTTGCGGTTATGTTCAAATCTGGGGAAAATAATTTTGTATCTTATCCTGCAGCAGTTTGTTCCAGCACTAATACCGACTGGTTGTTGCGCGAGGGGCGCTATAAGTATATGTGGCTTGCGCCTGTGGCTGAGGGTCCACATAGGGTCCCCTCCCTGCGTCAAAGGCAGCCTGCGGCCGCTCTCTCGCTCCTAGTCTTAGTATCGTGATGATACGTGTCCTGGAAGGTTACGAGGCCTAGACTCTGATTTTTGGCTTACCTACCAGGATACTGGGCGCATTTTGCCACGTTGCTAACGTCCGCACCGCGAGTCTTGCGTACCACTCGACTCGCTTTCTCGGCGATTGCAGTTAATCATGAAAACTGGCCCAGTCCTCCTTTTCGCCTGTCACCCGTTGACGGGCCATGTGACACCGGTCTTGCGGATTGCCGCTGCGTTGCATCAGCGTGGTTGGCGAGTTGCTTTTCTTAGCTCAGAGTTTTTCCGACCTCGAATCGAGGCTGCCGGGCTGCAGTTCATGCCGCTTCTAGGTGCTGCCGACCTGGACGACAAGAAGCTGTTCGCTACGGAGGGTGGAGAAGGCGCTTCTTTTGTGGATAAAAATCTTCCGCAGTCCGTCACCGACCGAAGACACCAGACCCTGGACGCACTTCCAGCGCAATGGGACAGTATCAAGGAAGCCCTGGCCTCGTTAGTCATCCAATGGCCGGGAGAGCGGTTGATGCTGGTGAGCGAGGCATTCTTCTACGGATCCATGCCCCTCAAATTCGGCGCGCCAATGCCTCTCTCCATATCTGCAGCAATTCTCCAACACACTGTTTGCATATCCATCACCGCTCCGTTTATCCGGAGTGTGGATTTGCCCCCATTTGGATCGCGGCAGTCATTTGATTCTTCGTCTTCTGGCCGGCAGCGAAATGCAGAAGAGTGGGAGGAGTGGGTGATGCGAGTAGCGCCGCTGACGACTCGGTTGCGGCATAAGATGTGCAAAGCTGGGGTGGCCGCCGGCCGAGTGGACGAATTGATGTACATGGGCGGCGCCAACTACACCTGCCATGATTCTATTTGCCAGATTGGCATCCCCGAGTTTGAATTTCCGCGCAGCGACTTTCCGTCTGGGTTCTGCTTCTCGGGTATCGTTCCGCCCGCGGTACAGAATACCGCCCCTGATTTTCCGTGGTGGAATGAATTGGTTCTCAACAGCCAGAAATGCCCGCAAGAGAAGGCCCAAGTAGTCGTGGTGGCTCAAGGGACAGTAGAGACGGAGCCGACGGAGCTGATTATGCCGACGCTCCGACTTCTGGCCGGCCGACAAGGCGTGCTGACGGTTGCTATTCTTGGCTCGCGGACGGCGCGGGTGCCCGACGACTTTTCTGTGCCGCAAAATGCCCGCATAGCGAGCTATCTGGCCTATGACGCTGTGCTGCCCTTTGCGGACCTGTGGGTTCATAATGGCGGCTATGGGGCTACCATGCATGGCATAGCTTTTGGGGTTCCCATGGTCATTGCAGGCGATGGTCAGGACAAGCCAGAGAACGGCAAGAGAGTCCAGTACAGCGGCCTCGGCATCGATCTAGCCACGGCCCGCCCCAGTCCAGATCAGCTGAGGGCAGCCATCGATACAGTCCTCTCTGAGCCGAAGTTTGCCGAGGTCGCCAGATCTATGCAGCAGACATGCCAGCAGACAGACTGCTTTACGAGCATAGAGACTGTCATCATTGAAGAAGCAGCGCGTAGCGCATGAAGCTGCATGTCAAAGTGGCATGTTTTTTTTAGAATTACACAGTTAAGCACTTTGTCTATTTTCAGCCCGAAATCTTCAAAGAGTGTAGTACAGCACTGCTTGGCCCCCAGCAAAGTGAGCGACAGCAGGCGGCCTAAGGCAGGCACCTTTGGCACTTCTTTTTTTATCCCTATCGCACACCTTCAAGGACGCTTGTTGCATGACCGTTCCCCATCCTTTGTTGTCTCCATTTAGAACTGGTCTGGCATGTTGGTTCCCCATTCAAAGGCTGTAGCTATTTGGGGGGGGTGACCGATACCCTCATCTTTGTCCCCAGAGGGGGAGGCGCTTCGCCTCTTTCTAATTGAAGATCTTGAAACAAGCCGCGAATAAAGCTGTCGATGCCTTCTTTACCATCTATCTACACATATGCAGCAAAGAATAGAGTTCTTTGCCAAATCAATCTCCCAAGCCGCCCAAAGGAGCCATGTTTGGCACAGGTGACCATGTTATACGTCACAATGTCGAAATATATAATCCTGAGACCCACTGCCTTTGCACACTCGAGTAAAACGACTATCACAAGCAGCACACTACAAGCAGGAGAGACATCAGTACAAAGTGTCCCAAACAAACTCACTTCGGCCAAACACCAGAAAACACCCAACCTTGCCTCGATTTCCACGACATGAAGCTTACTCTCCGTACAGCACTCTCACTGGCTGCGGGCCTGTCTTATGCTAAGATATCAGCATGCATGGCCATGCCCAACATTACTAGTCGGGCATTGCAGGGCGGTTTTATTGACAATTGCAATGTCTACTTCGTCTCATTTGGAGAAAAGGTACTCGGACGTCTGCAAGCAACCTGCAACATGACCCCCGATAACATTGACGGAGAAGTTGAGACGTCTCTCGATCTCGGCCTGTGTCTCGCTAACTTCGATAACACCCTGACGTGGGCTGACGGGCAAGTGTTCTCTCGTCATGTTTCTGTGCTTTAGTCGCTAACCATTTTGTAGCGGTAATGCTTTTGCATCATGTACCGAATGTGTGAGCCGCCACTTTGCGACTCGATATCTCGACTGTTCATGTGGCAGTATTGATCTTAGTGCGTTCAAAACTCCTCTCCAGCTACCCTCCCCGAACAGATGACAGACTGACCCAAATTTTTTTAGACGAAGGAGTCTACGTGACTGACACGGGCGCCTTGGCTTGCTACTCCCACGTCGGGTCGGTCAAGAACATTTTTTGAAAATTGAAGAGCCCCAAAACTCGCTTTCTATGCGGAATGTTGTCGAAGGCTGGTGCCATGGGCAATGGGAATTATTTCGATGGGTAGCTGGCTTGTTTTTCTTTTTTTCTTTTTGTTTTTGTTGCAGTGGGGATGTTCAGAAACTCGTGACTCTGGTATTCGGGGTTTCATGGCTATACTACCCAAGGAACACGCATTATCTGCCTTGCGCAGCTAATCAACCGAATAGAGCTCTTAGACCTCGTTTAGCTGAAACCGACAGTTCTTTAAAGTGCGTGAAGAAGAGCTCGTGGAGTATTGACATCAGGCAAGCTTGTAGTTTACAAGTCTCCGCATAGCTTCTGCCACATTTTCTACATACCCGGCATCCAGATCGATGAAAATACGGTTATAGAGCGCTTGCATAATGTCCCCGAACGCCTTAAGTGATGCACTTCCTTCGACATTAGTGTCGAAACATTGAGCCCAGTAGCCAACCTGTTACCTTCCCATCGCATCGTCTCTCATTTCTTCCGCCCTCCCCGGCCACCCGCACCACCGCCCGGTGGCATCATTTTGCCCATTCCCATTTGCTGCATCATGCTCTGCATATCGGTAGCATCCGGCATGCCGCCGCCACCGCCGCCGCCGCCGCCGCCAAGCATTTTCATCAGATTTCCAATGTCCGGCATCATACCGCCCATGCCACCCATGCCTCCCCCAGCTCCACCGCCCATACTCTGAAGCCGCTTTTGCATAGCGGCGATCTGTTGTTGTTTGTTCGGTCCGGCCATGGCGGACTGTGCTCGCTGCATGTTCTTCATGTTGCCGCCCATCTTCTTGGCCATGCCGGCCATCATCCGTTGTTGCGTCAGCAAATCTTCCACCTCTCGCACAAACGTGCCAGAACCCTTGGCCACGCGCGTCATGCGACTTGGATTTTCCAAGAAAATGCGGCCGTCCGAGTCCAGCTCCTTGTCCGTCATGGAATCGCAGATGTAGATCATACGCTTCAGTTTGAGGCTACCCTCCTCATCATCCATGCCGGACATTAAATTGCTCATGCCCGGTATCATGCCAGCCATTTTGGACAAGGGCCCCATCTTCATGATGTTCTGCAGCTGGTCACGTAGATCTCGCACAGTGAAGATTCCCTCGGTGATGTGCTTGATCGTGTCCTTCTGGTCGAGTTTGAGAGATTGAACATGCTCAATCAGGCCCGTCATATCCCCCATACCCAAAAGTTTTTGGATAAACTGATGTGGTGCGAAACGCTCGAGATCCAGCATGTGCTCGCCGGTGCCGAGGAAGACGATGGGTGTCCGTGTTGCAGCTACGGCGGAGATTGCACCGCCACCCTTCGCATGCCCGTCTGTCTTGGTGATGATGATGGCACCAAAGTCAGCTGCTTCTTTGAACGCTTTCGCCTGCGCTTCAGCCTGCTGGCCGATGGTAGCGTCGAGCACCATGATCGTTTCATCCGGTTTGACAGCGTCTTGGATGTCGATCATTTCCTGGAAAAGAGCAGATTCCTGGCGATGGCGACCCGAGGTGTCGACGATGATGATGTCAAAGTGCTCCTTTTTGAACTTCTCAACACCATCACGCGCCACGACCGCCGGGTCCGTCTCCGTCAAGGAGCCGTAGTAAGGGATTTTGGCCTTTGTCGCGTTTTGCTTCAGCTGGTCAAAGGCACCTGCTCGAAAAGTATCCGCGCACACCAGGCAGGCCCGAAAGCCGCGGCTCTGGTAGTGCCGCGCGAGCTTCGTGCATGAAGTTGTCTTGCCAGCGCCCTGCAAGCCCACAAACATAATGACGTTTGCTTTTCCCTTTTTTGGCTTGAACGGCTCGGAGTGTGGATCTACCAACTGTACCAGCTCGTCGAACACAGCTTTCTGGATGAGCCGCTTCTTGTTCACGGCGGGGGGCAGCTCCTTGAAGTTCACGGTGCCCTTTATCGCCTTCCGCAGCTGCGCGACCAGCTTGACGTTGACGTCGGCCTCAACGAGCGCATTTCCGATTTCTTTGAGCATCGAGTCGAACGCCTACATCCACGTATATATTCGTTAGTGAAGCGCTCCGATAGCCACCATTCTGTTGGTCTTCTCACCTTCTCGTCGATGTTTGGGGCTCGTGTCAGGTCCGACACGGCCGCATTAATGCGGCGACCGAGATCTTGAAGAACCATGGCTGGGCGTCGGAATGGACACACGGGACAGAGCTGGAATGTTCGTCGTCGCAAATGATGTTGATGGCCCGAACGTGTTGGATGTTTAATTCATGTCGCATTTCGTGCGTGTCGAGCGGTGAACAGCGGCAGAACAAATGTCTTACTACCCCTCCGAGTGCCCTGTATTAAGACAGTATCTTAGCATCCTATTCAGCAAACTACATACATGGATCATGCACCAAATCTAGTTTGCTGATAGAGAGCCTACATACTCTCTAACTAAACCCTCGGCGTCCTCATCCTTCTGGAGCCCTAGCGAAAGCGGCAACGTGTAATCCAGATGCCATGCCCAACTGCGCAGCAGTGCCTCATACGCTTCGTTCGGCTCGTCAATCACCAAAGCCAGCTTGTCCTCCCCGCCCACTTTTGCGAGCGCGTCGAGCAGGTCTTGCACACTGGCAATGATGCCAGGGAAATTGAGGGCCCGCTGATGACGCGGCAGTATGTTGGACTTCCATGATGCCACGCGCATAACATTCTCTATGCAAGTCCGGGGACTGCTGAGTGTCGCCTTGAAGCTGCGGTCGCTCAGTGGCAGGCTGGAAACCTGTCCGTTCAAGGGCTCTCGAATGATACCGGAGAGGAACGCGCTAGCGGCCGGTGCTGGCTTCCCAGGACGCACAGATATTGTGGGGAAGCGGACCGAGAAGGCGTCGATACAGCCCCGACGGTGCATGTCGTTGATAAGCAGTTCCGTCATGAGCTTGCATGTGCCGTAGACACCTGTCGGTGTAGGCGTGGTCGCCTCACTCACAAGGTCAGGCAACGGCGGGCCGTATACGGCATTGGACGAGGCGAATATCACGCGCACACCGCGCTGCATTTCAGCAAGACGCAGAAGCAACGCTCGGGTGGCATCGAAATTCACACTGTATGCCAATGTTGGGCTCGCCTCCGAGGCGCCGGACATGATGCCATGGAATATAAAGACAGTAGTCAACGGTAGAGATTCAGCCACCACCTTCTCCAGCGCATCTGCATCCCCCAGATCGGCCATCAACGACCGGGCGTTCTCTGGATATCGTGCTTTTGCCGGTATGGGTGGGTCGACAATGTCGGTGAGGATGACAAGATTCTCGGGGTCCTGCAGCAGGCGGATTGCAAGGTTGGCTCCAAGCATACCGGCTGCGCCTGTAATCAGAAACCTTTTTTGCGAAGAAGGCATGGTGAACGCGTACGCGATGAACTGTCGATTGTGAGTGCCAAGCGGAAGATCGTTTCCGTGTGCTTATTTCCAGCGAACACGCTCTGTTTAAGGGCCAACGCCTCCAAAGCCCTTCCTTGCGTCCGTTCCTGTTCGGGCCAAATGTTGCTTCGAGCTTTCGGCTGCTAATACGAGTAGAGCCGAAGTCGCTGACTTCCCGCGTCGGCAAACCCCGCTTGATGCTTGGGAATCACCCCCGCTTCTGTGACGTGACAGACGAGCATATCCGTAGAAGGCGCATCAATCGCATTATATCTCAGACAAATGTGCACGTTCTCTAACGATTTGCCGCTTGGTGTTGTTATTGGCATATGACAAGTCGGTTATTTTTAGTCCAATTTACTTCGGTCTTCTCAGACGCATCCAATGAAATTCAAACCTATAGGTTCGGAGCCTGTAAATTGACACAATGCCCCAAAATGAAGACAAAAATACACTGCGGCTCTTACCTGGCCTTTTGGCCTGTATTATGGGTACGAGTCTTCTCAAGTGGTTCGCGCCATCTTTCCATCCAGCTTAAATCACCCTCTTCCGGAATGTAGCTGTTTCATGTACCTTTGTTATTTATGCAAGATGAACTTTCTCTAAACGCTTAGCCCTATAACGTCTTTGCTTAGCTATCTTCTTTTTCAATCGTACTAGTATGCCATCTTACAGTATACTATTAGATTTGAATATGAGTAGAATGCCTTTTCTGGTGGACGATCAGCGGCGGTTTGACATAACGCCCTTTGATTGGCCAGATTGCGGAAAACAGAGAAAACACCATTGGAAAGTCTGCTCCATAGAATGTACACAATATTATACCTAATTCTACACAGTATTATACAAGACGACTATGGCTAGTTATTACAGCCGCTTCTGACCACATGTCTTCCATCCCGCATATATGCAGTTATGCCAGAAAAATATAGAGAGCTGCGTACCGAGCAATTATACTAAATGATACTAGGTACTAGCCATGTAGTCGATTATGTTACCGCATTTTATCAGATCAGTGGTCGGGTGGCCTAATGGTAAGGCGTTAGATTTCGGCTCTAAAGATTGGGGGTTCGAATCCCCTCTCGATCGAAGACAACTTTCCAGCTTACATTTGTAATGGATCATTGTAAATTTTTTTATGCTGTCTTAACCTACCTACGGTCGTCGGTTACGATTTGCTAGTCGATACAGAGTGTCAGAAGACTCAAATTTTTGGGGAATTTGAAGTATTTCGTTCTTGCGAAAACTTCTTGCAAGTGACCAGTTCGACGTTGTATGTATTTGCCCTTACAAGCCCAACTATCTCCAGCTGAAACAACTCAGTTCATCGCCTCCTGCTCCGCCTAACCGATCACCGCGACATTACGGTCTAAGCAAAGAGTTTCTTTTGTGATTTGATGAGTGCCGTTGAAGCGTCACGACGCAAGAAATTTGATGAATGAGTCCAGCGTCCCAGCCTCAATACTTGTAGCCAGCGGCCAGAGGTGTCACATCTGGCCGGGAACCGCGATCCCGCTTCTCGAATGAAAATCCACCGATGGGATCACACATGACGTAGCAGATAGACGCCATACAAAAGGTCACTGTGTAAAGACCAGCAAGCGTCGCGACATCTGTAACTGGCCAGGGCTGCATCCTGATGGTAGTAGGGGCTCAAGAGCGAAAAGTCGATAGTAGAGGAGTGCTCTGGACGAAGCAAGGAACACTGTGATCAAGGAGGTGATGATGCCCGACAGCCGTCTCTATTCTTCAAAAATCGTTAGTCTGTATTCGAAGAAGAGAATGTCAGAGGAAGCTTACTACTTCAAGCTATAGGAGTAATTTGTGATTCTGCCCTTGCGAGTGCCGGCTGAGATATCGATGTTGTTGTGTAGGTTTGCTTTTGTGGAAAAGCAAGTCAAACAATACCATCACTTGCGAGAAGATGGCCTTCAAAAGGTACGGAAGAGCCAACGCTACTCGCGCCTTCCAGTCATAAGTTTATTCCATAGTTAATATCGCAGTTGCTATTTTCAGATCTCCTCCTTCCCTTATTACCAGATATCCAATGTGGAAGGTAGATATCAAGACAACCGTCGAGGCAATTGCGCAGTACGGAGTAACTTGCATAGCGCAAAATATGGAAAGAGCTAGGAATTGTAGCTCCATACCAGTACATTCGTTGTCTCCACCACCTTAATGGCTTATTACCCCGCGAACGGAGAAGGTGTCGCGGTCTAATTTATCGTAGCCATTCTTATTGTCGCAATTTGCTTCACCCCAGGATTGACTTTTCTCGGACACTCAGAATGGCATCGGCGCCACTCCGAGTTGGCTATGTGCCAGAGCACTTCTCGACCCCTCTGCATTTTGCAAAGAAACATTTTGGCTTGAGTGCTGAGACAATTCCATATCGCTCCGGCACCGGACATATGATTGCCGCCATCCGATCTGGTGAAATCGACGTGGGAATTGGCCTTACTGAGGCCTGGATTGCTGGCTTAGGAAAGCCCGGCGTTGAAGGCGATGGCGGTTACCGCATCGTTGGAACATATGTTGAGACACCGCTCTGTGTGTACTTACTCCCCTTACTATGACTGTTCGCCAACACATTCTAATAGCTGAAATAAATCCCAGGCTGGGCTGTGTCGACAGGATTTGACCGTGCCGACATTACTTCGATCGAATCTCTACATCGAAAGAAAATTGGCGTCTCCCGCTTAGGCTCTGGCAGTTTTGTCATGGGCTTTGTGTTGGCCGATCAACAAGGCTGGCTAGCAGATACCAACGAGGCCTTCTCCAGCACTGTCGTCCTGAACACGTTTGAGAATTTGAGAAATGCCGTGAACTCAGGGGATGCCGACTTTTTCATGTGGGAGTATTTCACATCCAAGAAGTACTACGACAACAAGGACATTAAGAAGATTGGTGAGATTTACACTCCTTGGAGCAGCTGGAAAATTGTTGCATCTACCTCCCTCATCAGCAACGATGTCATCGACCCACGTGTGGACGACCTATTTTCCAAGCTTGACAAGGGAATTTCCTACTTCAACGCAAACCCAGAGGAAGCAGTCCAATATATCAGCACATCATTGGACTACTCTGAAGAAGACGCACGGGCGTGGCTGAAGACTGTCAGGTTCCCGGCAGCAACTAGGGGTGTGAGTCTGCCGACTGTCAATGGCTGTATTGACGCTCTTCGGAAGTCTGGGGTTCTTGAGAAGGGCAAGGGCCTTGAAGCCGGTGAGATGCTTGCATAAGAAATCTTGGACAGTTTTGATCTGCCTTAGGACCAGTGGTTTTCTTTCTTTTCGAAAGCCTCCTGACAAATCACTGTCAGGTAATCCTAATATCTTACATCTAGCAAGATGCCCCCTGTATCACATACTTTGGTTGTAAACTTCTTAAGGCCGGGCTCAATGTAAAAGTCAATGCTAGCTTTGTACACATTATGTTGGCACATACATGGACCTTTAGAGTCAACGAGACGGCCCAGCGTGTCAGTTGGTAGTGTATGGATTCAAGTGGTTTCTTGCTCAGTGTGATTGAAATGTATTGGGATGTCGAGAGTCTCTATCCTTTTTCTATTTCAACGTGCTATTTAAGTCATGCAAGCTGCCCCAAGTCGTCACTCGTGTTCTTTCGGTAGCTCACTCCCCATCAGTATTGAATCAGACTTCTTTTCTAACGAAGGTACGTTGTACTGGAATGGGACTGTTCGGCTTAGTGGGATATGGTTACATCTCCAGTCGAAAATAGAGGCGTAGCTCATGCGGTACGAACAAACGGCCATGACAGTTCCAATGATGCCACCGGCAACAATATCGTACCAGTTGTGGAATTCGTCAATGGTGAGAGCTCCACCGATAAGAACAGCGACAAGAATTGGGGCATGCATCAGCAACAGTTTCCACATGTGTGTGTGCCGATTGGAGAAGACCTTGAACTTTCCGTTGATGTAGAGGTAGACAAAAACAAACCCTGCAAAAGCAGCTGTGGTGTGGCCGGAGGGGAAGCTGGCAAGAGAGTCGTCGATTTTTCGGGGATCACCAGTGCATATTTCGCGGGTGTAGTAGATGTTCTGAAAGCCCGCTGCATTGTATCGCGAAGCTGTAATATTGGCCAACGAGAGATCGGGCTTGCAGACGTCTAGAAAATGAGGCCGGAGTCCACCAATGAGCCATTTGATGATGACTTGAAAGAGAATGGAGGAGCTGAGCGAGTACAGCACTCCAAAAATGGCATTGTTTGCATCCCAGAACGATCGAACCCAAATCTGCAACCCTAGCAGCATAACGACGGGAAACACAGGCCCCATAAGAATATATAGCCAGGCGGGAATGATCTCTTTGCGAAGAGGATAGGCGAATTGGGGGTAAACGATAGAACCGTCCGAGTTTGTTACTGCGAAAGACCGAGAAGCGAGAGGAGGTGCCAAATAGATCTACAATCTCATTAGGGTGTCTCGAACAGAACGATGTTGTAGGGTGAGGGTAAAAGAGCAGATGAACGATCAGAGCTTTGGAAATTGACGTACAATCAAGGCTGACAAAGCCGACATAATAATAGTCACGATATCAATCAAGTAGTGTCTGAGCCAGAGCCAAGAGAACGATACTCGACGGCGGATCGCAGACACAGGCCGTATTCCGCGCACGGAGCATTGTGAAGACGATGATCTGTCCATTGTGGAATGCGCAGTTGTGGAGTAGAGAGATAGTTTCTAGGAGAAAAGGAAATCAAATATGTGGGAGAAGTTTACCATAGGAGAACGGATTGGTGAGCATGATCCAAATGTAAACACGACTAGGCCCCTTTTCACAAGGCCACATACATACGTAGATTTAACCATTAGTTGTGATTCCCGACAGTAGCTGAAGGTGGTGGTGCCTTCCTTCCACAGTCGGGAGATATCAAAATCACTTAAATATGATGGCCAGGAAGGCACAACCTGGCCGAACCCATGGCAAACGCTCTCTGTGCACCAACGAGGAAAATTGGCTCATTGCGCTTGCCAATAGCGCTTATGAATCTTCCAAACAGCCTGGTCGAAAATGAGAGACTTTGTATTTACCTCAGTGAGTCAAAGGAAAGCTCGAGGCATCGGTGCGCAACCTACGATTCGCTCTTGCCAGAACGCAATACAATTGTGGGAAAAACTGTCCTCTCTGAACGAGAGAGGATCAGGGCGAGAAGCCCAAACTTAATACGGCACAGACATTCTTGCGAGTTCGGCATAATCTGGGCTCATGGCCTCACCAGAATCGCACATGACCCGTCCTATGTAGCTACCCCGAGATATAGTGACAAAGAGCTAATTAGCTGGCGCTAAATGTCCTATGAGCCATCAATTTTCGGATAGGTCTATCTTCCCCTTGGTGCCACAGTTCAGAGGTCACCAGGGGTTTACTTTTCCACTATGTGCAAAAAAAGTGCCATTATCTTTGGATGTGACCGATCTTAGAGTCTTCAGCATATCCGAAATCGATTCTGAAGCTTCTAGTGGAGCGTCTTCGCCTCCCATTCTGGTCTTGACCCAACCTGGATCCATGGCAATCACCACCGCCTCGGGTAGGCGGCTGTAAATGTCACCGGCCTGGTGGACGGTAAGCATGTTGAGGGCGGCTTTGGAGATGCTGTAGCTAGTGGATATGCGTGGGTCCATCTTGCTGCTGAGTTCCAAACTTGCCAGGCTTGACGACATGTTAAGGATGCGAACGGCCGGCGCAAGAACGTTGTGGTCGAGCAAAAACTCAACAACCTTTGCTGGACCGACAACGTTAACACTAATCTGATGGGCGAAGTTGGTGTGGTCCAGGGACAAGCTGGTCTCATTCGACGGTGCGTTGTTGACACCTGCGTTGTTCACCAAGAAATCAATTTTCTTGCCGTCAAGGAAGCGGGTGATCTTGTTGGCAAAGAGATGGATTGCCGGGACGCTGGAGACATCACACTCCAGGAAGTGCGTAGCGGCCGAGGCAACGGCCTCGACATCACTGAGATCCGCCCCTGGGCGCGCAGTGGCAATGATGGTGTTTTCCGGAGACAAGGAGAGCTGTCGCACAAACTCAAGACCCAGGCCACGGTTGGTTCCAACGATGCAAAAGACGGGCATGGTGGGCGTTCTTACGCGCAACGCGATGTCGGATTCCGGCACGACAGAACAAATTTAAATTGGTAATGTTGGTTGGCAATGATAAAGACTTGGGATCTGGCTGGCTAACCAACCCCGCCGTCCTCGGGGGGGAAGTGATTATTGGTACATACAGTACGAGTAATAGCGATATGATTATCGTGATAGCGCAAAACGATAAGGAGAACGTTATCACCGACCCGAACAATTAGTCGCCAATAAGATGCGCATGCTGTAGCAATATTCACTGCACATAAAAGATACTTCTTATTCAAGGAAAGATAACAGCTTCAAAAAACAGGAAAGAAGTAACCCCGCTTAGAAAACAGCCATAACAAATCGCTCGCAGGCATTACAGGACGTAAACGGGAAGACGCGAGTTAAACAAGTCGCTTTTGCTGATTTGTACGTCCTTCTTATGGAAGTCGTGAAGCATCAGCCAGCAAAGCATGCGGAACACAAGAGTCCGCCATATAGCATCGATGTCTTCCCTGGTGAGAGCATTTGCAGATGCGGGGACGGATCGAGATCTGTCGGATTCTTGAAATCGAACTTGGGGCACGATCGAGGCCGTCAAATGCCGTATAATTCGCGGGCGTACGGAGCGGACGTACAGCGTGGCCAGCAGACCGTGTCTCTCACTTGAAGAGGCCGAATCGAGAGCTTTGAGATCAGTGATGGTGAATGGGGGGTCGGTCTGATGTTGGCTATTGCTATCAGTGCCAAGTGTGTCGGGCACTTCGTCTGGGGTGGCTTTGTGGGAGTTCAGGAACTTCAGAACCTCTTGGAGATGCAAACGGAAGACCTGTGAAGCTGCAAAGACGATTTCGGGTCGCTTCAAAAAGCAGTCGCACATTTCGATCGCGTTTTGCAAAACAGAGAGATAGGTTTTGAAGGGGACGTCCGGACCGCAATGTACCTCTGGCACTTCTCTGATAGCGATAGTTGGACTTTCAAGCTGCGTACGGCGAAGGAACGAAGTGGCTGCAGTTCCGATTTGACGAAGGGTCATCACTCGTGAAGGCGGGCCCGAGCCGTTCACCACCGAATCCACAACTGCAGCAGAAACCGGCGCAGTTCGGTTTTCTCGCATCGCAGCTCGCTTACTATTTGAAAATTCCTCGTCAGCACCTAGGACGTATCCCATGTGCTTGAAGATGTCTCCAAATTGGCCACCGGCAGGACTGCTGTTTGTGGTTTCCGTGGCTTCCGTAGAACGCAACTCTCGCAAGGCCCCATTAAAGCAGGCAAGTAGAGTAGACAGCGAGAACGAAGATTTGTCCCAGGCGAGGAATGTCGGATTGGGCAGCATAACAAAGGCAGTGTGCTTGATCTGTAGAACAGTGCCCACCATGCCTATCATCTCAAAGGGAACTACAGCTTCTTAGTTAAAAACTTTGTGAACATTTCGGACTTGAACGTACTCGGAAACAAATGGGAGTAGCGTGTGTGGTCGCTCCCTGCACGGAAATAGTTGACCGTATTTGTATTACATCCAAAGGATCCAAGGGTCTCCGCCACTTCGTCGGCCGTGCCCAACTGCAAGATCCTCTGGTCTGGCTCGTCGACATATAAATGATTGTCCCGGAATATCGTTGGGCAGAACCCGAAGCACAGCTCTTTGACGAGGTCATTTGGAATGAGCCGGTGGCTCTCAAATTTCGCCTTTCCCATCTTCTGAAAGGTAAAGCCAACGCCCAGGTTGGGCACTAGCGATCCGGATACGCTAAAACCGTTCCCTTGTGCGCGATACTTGTCGTTGTTCCGGTCGAACTCCTTCCAATGGATACCCAGCATGGCCATGATCTCGACAAAGTGGCAAATCGTGGTTGTCGCATACGGCTTCAATAGCCCAGATGGCATGGTGTCCCACGAGCGGTCTTTCTCCTGCAAACCCACGGCCAATGTATGATTAGTGGCCTGCTCAACCGGTGGCTCGTAACCGAAGAAAGTCTTCTCCTGCCATTCGCGGGACTCTCTCTCCATTCGCTGGACGGCCATCATCAGCTCAATCCACGTCGCAAGCTCATTATCAGCAGTACGAATGCTCTCCTGATTCTCTCGCCGGGTAGTGAGCTCCGCATCGTCCCATGTATGCGTTTCTGCGTAACTGCCGTCGGTGCCATCCATGTAGTAGATTTCCGGGGTTATTCCTAGTGGCCCCCTCTTATTATCTGGCCGGGAGACAAAAAGAACAGGTACCTTGAACCTGACTTCAATCCGAAATGTTCTGAATTTCAGCTTGGTGAACTCGGCCCATTTTCCAATCACTTTTTTGCTGCAGGATGCGTGGCCAGTAGCAGAGGAAAAAAACTGTTGCAGGGCTTGGAAGATCGCTATAAACATGGCAAAAAACGAAATGATGAGGGCCACAATGGCAATGACGAGCTCGATGTGATTATCCGCGTTTGACCCAGAGCCCGAGCTGGAGTCAGAGCTCGCGCTTTCGCTCGCACTTTGGCTTAGCGATGTCGCCGTTGACGCCATCCCGGTTTGGCAAGGGAAAAATGGGAGAGCTTGAAAAACTTTCAACGCAAGGCCGCAAAAATCGACAAACAATGAAAGTTGGAAAAGCTACGATAAACCCCCCTGGGAAGTGAAATAAATGGTGGGCTGTCCTGATGCGACGATTATGCTCAGCCCCCCAGCCGCCTGCTTAGGCGCTCAGACAAGCCATAGCCACGGGCCATCTGTGCCTGTAACAAGCCTTCAGCCTTGCTACCCCACATTGATAGCCAGTCAGGGGGCAGAAAATACGAGTATGCGCTGTAATACATACTAGGATTACTCGGATTGCGGGTGGGGAACGTCAACCCAATCGGGCTTTCCTTTCGTTTTACGAAGCCGACAGCCGGAAACATCACTCGTACGTAGTGTACGACGTATGAGTCGCGGCAAACGACTGTTATACTTTTCGAGTCTGCCTGGTGAATCTGGTCTGAATTGCTGGATCTGAACTGATCCATTGCGATGTGAGAAGTGCAAAGCAGCAGACCAAGGGGCTTGCCAGGCCTCGATACATATCTTACATATCTCGCTACATATTCCATCCGGATACATACGACGTATATTATGTATCTTACATATATTATGCAGCCCCTCATGTACCTTACTGACAGCGTGCACCATCACATATGTGGGACGATTGCAGGTGGCAGATATCTTATGTCAACGGTAGAATCAAGTTCGCAAAGTTGAGGGCATTGTCGCTGCTTGTATCTTCTAGCAAGATGGGACATCCTTGCTCTAAGTCAGTCTAATCTAAATAGTGCGCTTTGGTTTACTACGAGTATCCTGTTTCTGCCATTTCTACGGTTCACGGAGTACGAGTAGGCAGAGTAAATCGGCACAGTGTGTATAAATACTTCACATGCTTGCACTGTTCGGCGGCACATAAAAATATGTGCTTGCCCTACCACGTGATTATGCCCTGACCCATAATTTCCGCAAGCAAGCCCATCACCAAAAAAATCGAAGGGCCGAAAAAAATAGTAACCAGTCTCGAAAATACACATCAATCCACCACCACTCGAGTCAATCACCAAGATGCCGACTCGGTTCACGAAGACTCGCAAGCACCGCGGGCACGTCAGTGCCGGTAAGGGCCGCGTTGGAAAGCACAGGAAGCACCCGGGTGGTCGTGGTATGGCCGGTGGTATGGTACGTCAATACTGGCTTCGGCAACTCGCTTGTCTTGATTCGCATGTTCAACAGAGCTGACCCTGCTGTTTCCTCTAGCACCATCATCGTACGAACCTCGACAGATACCATCCCGGTTACTTCGGTAAGGTGGGCATGCGCCACTTCCACCTGTTAAGAAACCACCAATGGAACCCGGTCATCAACTTGGACAAGGTGCGTTTAAGAGCAAGAGCCAAGGCTGGCTTGCGTCAGATTGAGCAGCCTACCATGCTTCCCCATGCTCTCTCGACAACTCCGAGAACAGTTTGCTGACGGTTTGGGTTAGATCTGGACGCTGGTTCCTGCTGAGGTCCGCGAGAAGTACCTGTCTGGCGAGAAGAAGGACACCGCACCCGTCATCGACCTGCTGCCCCTCGGCTACTCGAAGCTGCTCGGAAAGGGCCGTCTTCCCCAGATACCATTTGTTGTTCGTGCCCGCTACGTCAGCAAGCTCGCCGAGCGCAAGCTTAAGGAGGCTGGCGCTGTTATCGAGCTTGTCGCATAAAGTCGAGGTTCGATGGGTCGCATAGCAAGGTGCTTGCACGGATGTCCTGAAAACATGGGACATAAAGGCTTGGGGAATGTCCCGGGGCCAATTCGGTCACGTAAAGAAAACCTGTCCTATGGCCATATCATTGACGGGAATCACTGGTATTTGGCGTTTCGCGAGAGCACGATCAAAAGTTAAAAAAAAAGTTGAAAAATCCTTTGTTGCTCTCCGGGTGATGATGCTTATAGATTTGTGGGCAATTTGACTTGCGAGGAAAGCCGCGACCAAGGTCATGGTGCAATGGCCCGGGAGCCAACGTAAACAGCGCGGGCAATTGCCTACGAGCATCCACCGACCGCAGGGACAGGCCATATTGAAGAAGTGGGATATTAGATAACGCCTGGATTCGAAAAGCTAGAAACTACCCCAAAAATTCAGAGAGATGAGAATTCATAATCCCGTCACCTCGTCATGGCATCGTTCTCGTAATATGCGGCCGCAATAAAACTCCCAAGTGCCCAGGTTCCATCCTCCATATCGACAAAAAGATACCGCGCCAGGTACACCGTTCAGAATTCGCCGTCGCCGCCATGCCCGATTGTAGCTGCGGTCCACAGGCCGACCAACCCCCACCAGCTGACCTTCCAGCCTCGCCAGAGGCCCTCCATGCCTTGTCCCTGGCGGTACACAGTCTGAGAAACCTTGGCCCTGGATTTCTTCGAGTGCGCTTTGCCCTTGCTGGTTGCATCCGGGATGGGAACGTGGCCCTCCTCAGCAACAATGTGGTACATGGTTCCGATTATGCCGTGGTACTGGCCTAACGGCACAATGGTTTCCAGACCATTGGGCGCTCCTACAGTCAAATCGGCAGCTGATGACGGCGACTGCAGGGCCCGCACATACGCGGGTGAGCTCAAGATGGCACCCTGCCCTCGTCGCAGGACCGTCTCCAGGGGTAGTTTGACGAATAGGGCAAACGACGATGAGCAGAATTTTGCCACGGAGAATGTGACAGGGCTGGCTAGTCTATCGATCGAGAAGTGCGTCCGCAGCACCAGAGGGGTCGACAGGGTCAGGAGAGGGTGTATGAGAGAGTGGAGAATGGTGGTGACAACCAACGCTGGTGAACAAACGTGGGACGGAAGATTTCGGAGGAGGGAGAGTGCCCGTCGTGGCTGTCCATATGTAGACGTGCAAATAAGTCTTGAGATAGATGTCAACGCAAAGATCTCATGCCCACGGCTGTCTAATGGGAGGCACTGCCAACGTACCTTGTTCGCACAAGATCAAGAGGAGACAAAATCAGCCCCGTAGTTACAGCTGCAGCAGCGGCCACAAAGAGCGAGGCCCAAGGGTAAGGCGACGCAATATCGATCAAACGGTCCACATCATCCTTTAGGCCCAGGTCTGGGACATTGAATAATGCGCTGAGCAGGCTTCTTGACCAGTTCTCAAGCAAGGACTGAACGACCGTGTACAGGAAGGACGCATTGGTACCTTTCCAGACACCCCACGCGCCCTCCTTCTGCCACAACTGTGATATAACCTCAAGGATCGAGTTGACTTTTTGAAGTTCGAGCCGATACGGCGGAGTCGAGGCCACCGCCGAAGGAACAAAGGGAGGCTGCAGTGCAGGTGGTGGCCGCTGTCTTTTAGTTGTCGGATACAGGGCCGCCGAAGCATTGGGCGCATTGGGCGCAAAATAGCTGGGCTCGTCTGGGTCGGAATCACACTCGGCAAACTAGCGAAGGTCAGCAAAGCCGAACGACATTACCTTCCTACGCCGCCAAAAAACTGTACGAACCGGGTTTTGCATGGCACTCTCGTAGAGAGGTAGTCGTTCTTGTCCCCCGAGCTCCGGGTACAGGTCTGCAGAAGGGGAAGGGGGGATGTCGTCATGGCTGCGGACTTGGAGGATGGTCTTGGCCACTTCAAAAGGCTGTGCCATTAAAACAGACGTGTACCGCCAGACCAGGTCATCGAAAAATCCCCTGACTGACTGTGTAATCGACGGTGACGGATCGGTAATGTATTCCTTGTAGTCGATTTCTGAAAAGATGTCCCGCGCCTTGTGAGTGTACACCCCCACTGAATTTCCCCGGATAGAGCCATTCGTGATCGACCGGCCAGGGTTGATAACTTGGTCCGGCACATCGCCGATAGAAGGAGGTATGTAATAGGGTCGAAGGGGGTTCACCCCTTGAGGTAGTGCCATTCCTCCTCAGTTGACGATGATGTCGTAGTGGTTCGGAAAATGGAGTGCATGCTAGTCCCGCCACCGCTCTAAAAAAAAAAAAGGAGCACAAAACCCGATATCAACGGCTATGCCAGCCCACCTACTGGCACTTCGGAGATAAGAGGTCCAGAACTCGGAGACGGATTAACGTGTATGCACACCACCAGTGTAAGTCTGTTGCATTTCCCACCTTCTCATTGGCCACTGCCAGCTTCACTGGGAGTGGAAGACGGCGGAAGACAAAAAAAAGTTCCAATTTTCCCGGACAGCATACCTCCATAAAAAGACGGATCTGACCCTTCTGTAGGATCTAACGGGGGGAGGCACGCCCAGCACACCGGACACTCTGCGCGCACTGTTCTTTTGCACCGTCTATTCTTCCCGCCCCCTCACGAAGTTGTCCTCGCTGAGCGCAAGTAAGCTTCAAAGGCAGATATGGCTGTCGCGAAACGGTTTGCAGAAGGGCTTTTACGGCTTAGCGGAACAGCTCGTCATTATGGAGTTTCCAGCGCGACTCCCCGGCACGGAGCTGCCCTCTGTAAGCAGATTGTGCAATTGCTGTATTGCGGCACCCAAGCTGACATGATGCTAGTGCCTCGAGGAGCCAGAGTCTTTCCGCCTGCTCACACCCGAATGTTTGCATCCAGCCCAATCCGATTGCACGGCCATATCCACAAGCCAAAGCCAGGAGAGGAGTACGTCAGATGCATTACCATATAGATCTCACTCTTTTTAGTCCAGATCCGCCTTCATGCTGACATATCGTAGGTTATGGGTCACCTTTATCGACAAGGACGGTGACGAGCACAAATTTGCCGTAGCAGAGGGTGATAACTTGCTGGACATTGCTCAGGCCAACGACCTTGAGATGGAAGGCGCATGTGGTGGCTCATGCGCCTGTTCCACGTGCCATGTTATCGTGGAGGGGGACGACTATTACGATAAGATCCCGGAGCCCGACGACGATGAAAACGATATGCTCGACCTTGCTTTTGGGC
The DNA here is from genome assembly GCA_004028395.1 of Leptographium galeiforme. Lineage (NCBI taxonomy): Eukaryota > Fungi > Ascomycota > Sordariomycetes > Ophiostomatales > Ophiostomataceae > Leptographium > Leptographium galeiforme. The sequence continues at coordinate 58,501 of RQWE01000062.1, forward strand.
TCACTGAGACGAGCCGCCTGGGATGCCAGGTTCATATGTCCAAAGACTTGGACGGCTTGGTTGTGCGACTACCGTCGATGACGAGGAATTTGCAGGCCAGCGACTTTCAGTCGAAGCCGGCTTAGAGGTAAAATGGACGCGAAACCATTGCAGGGGAACAGCGACGGGCGTATAATGGGGCAGCGGACAACGGGATACGAAACAGTAGCATCAAGGGAGAAACGGGATCGAGCTTTGTTTTTGAATTTGGATTTTAAGAAGCTCGGGATTTCTGTGCTCCGCCAGAAGCATGTATGGATATGAAATACCCCAACATCGAGGTAGATATGACAAAACGCGCAACTCAGTAAGCAGTGCGGCATTGAAGCACCTATCAAGCTTCCTCCAGTCCGCCCTTTTTCAATCCTCCGCCTCCGGATGCAATTAAATCCAAAAACCCTTTACGGCTCATTTCCGTAACTTTGGCTACCCTCTTGTCTATGCCGAGAATACCTTCCTTCTTGGCGGCCCGTTCAGCCTCGGAAGCCTTGATTTGTGCCGCACGAACAGCGTTGAAAAGCTTGACAACACCCCTCTGTGCCACCTTGCGCAGCTTCCGCTCCGTCTCCAATATTGATGCTGTTGTTTCCGCATTGTCGGATGTTGTTAAGTCGCCAGATTCGATGCCGCTCGCGTTCGACGCAATCAGGACGTCCTTCACTCGCCCCTTTTCCAACGCTACCCTCTTTTCCATTCGCAGCTGTCTCTTTGCCTTCTCTTCAAGCGCCGCATCCACAATGCGGCGGCTCGCCTCACGTGCAGCGGCACTACGAGAAAGCACAGGATCTGAGCGGCGTGAAGTGGACAGCTTTGCCCCCAGTATTTTTTGCAGCGACGTCGAAAACGTTGTGGGGTCATTCCGTTTAGACTTGTTAGCAGCCCTGTTTGATTCTTGATCGCTGCTGCTGCCTATAGAGGAGGCATCGCTACCGTCTTCGGGGCTAGAATCGTCGGCGTCCTCATCGGGAAAGTGGCGCCGCTTGCGGGCTGCCTTAGGCTTTGACGTCCGGTTTGAGGTTTGCATAGAGTCGTCGGAGTATTCTCCTGCGTCCGTCGACATACCGTCGTCGGCGACCGCATTTTCGAGGTCGTCGTCAGAGTCAAGAAAGTTTATAGCCTGAAAATCCTGGTTGTTGTCATTGGCTTCCGCTTCTAGGGTTGCCTCTGGCAGCTTCTTTGCCTTCTTCGAACTTCTCTCGCTCTTCGATCTAGAAGATTCCTCCGCGCGCTGCCGTTTTGTTGCCATGTTTGTCATAATGAAGCTGTTGTGTTGCTTCTGTCCCACCGAAGTTGTGTCTCGAGGATGTTTTTTTAGTGGAGCAGCCGGCAGAATTCTTTTTAGAAGCGGTGGATTTATTACTAATCTCTCGAAGCTCCTAACGAATCACCAGTTAGTTTGAAGTAGAGCGTTGCTATTTGTACTGCTGTTTTTTGCTATCAGCTCTACTTTTCAAAGATAAGGAAAAAGGTACAAAGGGTGGGTCAACCTTCCTACATACCGCTATACACCTGCTTAGTTATAGTGTTAGCAGCTGCCGCCAACGCTGGCATGTAAATACTCGTACTAGTTATAGAATAATCTTCATTACTGTGTACACTGCTATCCTTTATATTCTTATATATTAGTAGTAGTATACTACTGTTAATATCCTACTTTTGCCTTTGCTTTTACCTTTGCCTTTAGTGCTATTACTACTAACTACAGGTATGCTTACGCCTACAGGTCTCTTATACGAAAATTATAGCGTATAATAATATGGTTTGGCTAATAGTGTTGCATATTGTAGACTTGGCCAAGGTACCTTTTCTCTTATTAGTAAAAATCGCTACTAATAGCAAAAAACAGCAGTACAAATAGCAACTCTCTTTATATATCCGAGAACAGAAGTATTACAGAGTACATTTAGCAGGCAAAGTCCGACCGAATCGAATGCATTAATGTATAGAGAGTTGCTATTTACACTGCTTTTTTGCCATCAGCGGTGCGTTTCAACGATAAGAAAAAGATACAATGGGCAGGGCAACCTTTCCACATACTGCTGTAGACCTAAGTCGCTGCCGCTGGCCGACTCGTACTGCGCTGTAAGATACCTGCGATTTATCTCGATTACTATGTGCGCTGCTACATCATGCTAAGCTATACAAAGACAACAATATAAGATAATGGCAAGATACTACTATTGTCTAAAATTTGCCTTTGTTGCTATTATTACTTGCTGTGCTTGTCACCTACACTTCTCGTTATACGAAAAAAATATGGTGTGTAATAGTTCGACAAATACGACGTAGTGTTGGATATCGTGGACTTGGCCAAGGTACCTTTTCCCTTAGTACTCCGTAGTAAAAAGCACCGCTGATAGCAAAAAAACAGCAGTACAAAAGTAACTCCTAATATTCATTCAGTGGCGTTATCATTAACATTTTGGTTCTGTGCAGCTAATGGGAGCCGCCTTACGCAGCTTCTTGGTACTCCTAAATGCATCGAACTTTTTCATCAGGTTCGCGGATTGTCTTGATCTCCTCCACCCCGATCAGGCATCTCCACCAAGTCGATGACCCAGTGAGCACCTTCCCATGCACGGAAGCTCCCAAATATTGCGATGACCAGGCTTCCCCGGACACCCGAGTCGGAAGGGGTAGTCCTCTGCTTTGGGATATTGGGAATGATAGTAACGTCTCTTGTTGCGAGTGACCACACTACTCAGGTTCACAAAAGCAAAGCCACCCACCTCATTACTCGGGGGTTTTTTACTCTCTCGTAGCCGTCTTGTGCCGAGATACCGTGATCCTTTCATCCGCGGCCAGTCGTATGCGAGCCGACTCTCTGTAATCTCACCCGCACAGATGTGAATGGCGGCCGCACTGATATTTTTGACGCCGATTCCTCAACGTCCGCAGGCATATGTCGTATCGATCGTGAAGCTGTCTCCCATCTTGAAGATGATGTGCAGCTTCCCTGGTAGATTCTTTTTGAAGTTCAAAGACCACCCTTTCTCCAAAGGTCAGGTAGGTTATCAATGCGATGACTCCCTGAGAATCCCTAAAGTTCCCAGGTGTTCAGGACAGCTGCCACATCCACAGGACACAACATCCAAAAACTTTCGCACAGTGTAACAGGGGATGCTCCTCGACATACTTGCAGGCACCCAGTGAAACTGGATTAGCTGATCTTTTCATTTTCTTTGAAAAGTACGAAGGCCATAGACTATCGAGTAGTGGCTGAATAAATGGGCTCGAGCTGCCTTGTTCTTATCTTGCTGGTTTATAGCCTCTTGGGCATAGCTTCTCTCCATGTTCAAATATGCCTGAATTTCTAAATACGAAGCGGAGATCACCGAGAGCCCAATCGAAGATTCCTACTGACTTTGGTTGATTTTATAGGTTGTAGTCATGCTGTTCCTAGTTTGACTTGCCGCTGGGGATTGCAAACAAGATAAGTCTAGGGCCCTTCGGCCCAGCCTCGTCCTCCTTCCAATCGTTGAGGCCCTTGTCCACACGGTAGAAACCCCGGCGCTCAAGTTGGATAATGTCATCTTTCTTCAGGCCTTCCATATTCTGACCTGCAAGAACGGACTCCTCTGTCGCAGTGACAGGGGTCAGGAAGTCCTCCAGCTTATCGTCCTCTTCCAGTGTGTTCTTGGTGAGCAGGTAGTCAAAGTCCCAAGCTTCACCACCGACAAGCTTCTGGCCCTTTGACGAAAGCCAGGTCACCTTCTTTTCTGTCTTCTTCACGTCACCGGACAGGTTTAGCTCAAAAGTGGCGCCTGTGATGGGGCTATCGCCACTACCTCCGTCAATCGAGCGGACAAAGGCATTGCCCCATGCCATCAAGGTGATTTCCTCGCCAACTTTCATGAGCTTCAAATCTGCCTGGTCGAGGAGAACCTCGGATGAGAAGACAACCGACTTCGTCCCTACGTCCTTGTTCTTCGGGTGCAACGGCTTGTCTGCGGTGAAAGGCTCGGTGGGCGCGTCAGATCCAACCAAGCTGACTTTTACAGCATCTTTCGCCGTGACGACTGTGTAGCGCGGTGCCACTGGGTCGATTTCCTTCTTGTTTCCAGCCCAAAAACCGCCCCATTCCATCGTGGTCACGCTGCGGCTTGGACCCTCTGTTTTTAAGCATTAGTGCCTTGTTTACGGATATCTCAAAGCTGGACCGGGTGTTCTCACGCTTGAGGATGAAATCGCGCAACGCCGGAATGGTCATTCCACGTCTGCGAACGCCCCGAATCCTGTGCCGAAGGCCGTTAGCACCATCTCCCTTACACCCAAGAGGCTCAACTCACGTTGGCATTCTGGGATCGTCCCAACCCCAGACACGCCCAGCGTCAACGAGCTTCGCCAGTTTGCGCTTAGACTGTGTACCGTTAGCGCAGCTGGCCACGCCCAGCATTAAAGAGAAAAGACATACGAGAAAAGTCCGAATAAAATTCATGCGCGCAAAATCAAACATGTGCACTTCGCGCAGCTTTAGCGTCTTTTGGAACCACTGGTATTGAGCATTACGATCGGTGTATCTGTACAATGACATTAGTTTCAAGGGCCTCTGATATTGTCATAAACGAGACCTACTCGGTAGAGCGCATAGCGTGGGTGATGCCCTCGAGGCTGTCGATAACGGGGCAGGCGAAGTCGTAGGTCGGGTATATCTTCCATTTTGTACCGGTTCTATGGTGAGCCGTTTCGAGATTAACCCTGTCAAGGCGTTAGTACCTCAGCCTTAGGATGCTGTTCCTAAAGTAACCATACCGGTAAATGACGGGATCCCGTAGGGTCTTGTTGTTGTCATCAAAGGAGATCTTTGCCCGAATGCAATTTTTGACGCCCTCTGGAGTTGCGTTTTTCATCTCCTCGAAAATACGCAGAGTCTCCTCCACACTCCGCTCGCGTCTCTTCGATGCGATGCCCTTGAATCGCTCGTCTCTCATTGTCTCCTGATCCGTATCGTCGGCATAGGCACCACCTTCTTTGATGAGCTTTAGAGCCATGTCGTAGAGGTAGTCGAAGTAGTCGGATGTGAACGAAAGGGTGTCTGGCATAATGCCCATGAGTCTCAAATCCTCAATGATGGCGTCTTGGAACTCCTCCTTCTCTTTCGATGGGTTTGTGTCGTCGAGGCGAAGTTTGAGGGTACCATTGTATTGACGGGCAAAATAGTCGCTTAGGAGGGCAGCTTTGGCGTGTCCGATGTGAAGGTAGCCACTTGTGGACGCCACTGTCAGAAGCATAATCAAGATTAGAGGCAAAAGAAATTTGGGTTCTTACGATGGCTCGGGAAGAAAACGTGTAACAACTCCCTTGCTAGCATCCTTCAAAGCAAGGTTGTAGCTTCCACCAGCTTTGCTGGCAGCAGCCACCTTGGCATGCAAAGCAGCCTTGGCAGCCTTGATGTCGGCCTGGATCTCAGGGTGGCTCTCTTCAACAAAGACAAACCATCTCTTCAGATTGACAAGAGTTCCGCGGCGGATGAAAGAGATTGAAACCCGGTTGTCAGCCAGGGCCACCCATATCTTTGCGTCGACTTCGCTTAGGCTGTAGCCCAGGAGATACGTTCGTAGGGTAAGGTGCTTGTCCAGAGCCGTGAGGTAGGACTCGATCGATCGGAAATCTCCCGAAAGTTTCTCGGGAAGAGAAGAAATCTCCTCGGCCTTCATTTTCGCGCGTTCCTGGTTAGTGAAACTGGACGGTGGTAGACGAAAGGTGCGGCAGAGGCCGTCTCCAGATGGAGGGGTTTGTTGGAAGACCTTTCAGCGGGGCTTGGTTGCTGACCTAAAATTTCTGACGCGATAAGATAACGAAGTGATTCGCCTGGAAATTAAGGCAAAAGCCGTCAGAAATTTAGAGCCGTGACAGCTTCACAACGACACTCTCCAAGCTGACGACGGCAGCCAGCAAGATGGCGTCCAACCGACGATGTCTGGCTTTCATAGCGAATATGGACCTACTTACTGCAACACGGCCTAGGTGTAGTTCTATCCCGATGTTTCTGTCACCTCGGGCTTCGCAAACACGCCAGGCCTCAAAAAAGCCAGAGAAGAAAAAAGCCAAACACAAGGCCTTTCGCGTCCACGACAAAACCAAGCTAGCCCAGTACTCTCTGTGTGATGCAATTAGGCAAGTCCAGTGCCTTTTGTTGGCTTCTCGACATCCGTGGACGACCGCTAATGTCTTTCGGGTCTTCTATAGGTATCTTCGTGCTGTGGAAGTCGGCCGCCCACCGGCAAGTGTGACATACGACATTGCACTAAAGCTACAAACGAACAAAGATGGTGCTGTTCTGCGTGATCGCATCCGGCTTCCCTTCCCCTGCAATTCTGATTTCCGCATTGCCGTTGTCTGCAAAGAAGGAAGCAAGATTGCCTCGGATGCACGAACGGATGGTGCGGTTGCGGTGGGCGAGGAGACGCTCATCACCGCGATCAAGGCCGGAGAAATCACATTCAATCGTCTTCTCTGTCATATCGACTCCGCGCCGGTGCTTCTGCGGGCCGGCTTGGGCCCGATACTAGGACCTCGCGGCCTCATGCCAAATCTGAAGAACAAGACGATCACCAATGACGTGCGCTCCCAGATGCGCGAGATTGCTGGCACCGAGGACTATCGTGAGAGGGGCGGTGTCGTCCGTTTGGCAATAGGCCAGCTGGGGTTTACGCCACGAATGATTGCGGAGAACATCAAAGCAGTCATGGCAAAAGTCAAGACCGACATGCGCAAGATTGAGCTGACCACGCCCAAATCTGTGGATGAGGTGGTTTTGAGCTCCACGAACGGACCTGGTTTCAGCCTTAACGGGTCTTTCAACCCGACGGATGATAAGATCACACCTGCGCACCTCTCGACAGTTATGTGATAATCCTGGTGGTCCGGCTTTGCGCGGCTGTACGGTACCCTGCACAGTATATCTAGTCAACTAAATATATCTCTTGAAGTAGATACAGCTCGTTGCTCCTATTTTGCTCATCAGTCGTGAAAGACAATTATATAATATAGTTCTACCGCTCGCCTGGCATCCGCATTCATTTTTCTTTCAGTACCCGAACAGCCTCGTCTTCGCTGTCGAGAAGGCGGTATACGGCAAGGATTTTCAAGATCCTAGCCTGTCCAACATCGCTGCGACTGTTCTTCCGAGCTTCGTTTAGGGCAGCGTTCAGGTCTAGTAACAACGTACCCCGACATTTTGCTAGCCTTTCATCCGCTAACTTCAGAAAGGGTATATTTTGACCCAAGGATTTCAGAGAACAGCTTGCCAGAATAAGGTCCCGCGCGAGGGCTGCCAGCTTTGCCGGACTGTTCCCCAAGTAGAAAGCGGAGTCCTCGTTCAGTGCATCGTCTGCGATGTCTTCATCATCCGTTTCGGGTATGCTCCAGATTCCGGGATCCACGCTTGGATGTATGTCATGCGTGCTGGAAACTATGGCGAGGCGTTCCTCGAGAAGAAAAATTCGGTCGTCGATCTCCAGCAATTTTCGGCCGACACTAATTGAAGACCGTACTTCGCCCAACTCGCGCGAGGCATCACAGACTGCCAGTCGACGCTCCCTGACACGAGTGCGGATGTCTTCGATGGCCCGGAGAAAGCCAAAGAGAGCAACACGTACATCCTCTACTCTTTCGTCGCCGCCACGAAGCTCGTCACCCAGACTGAGAAAGCTCGTGTAATTGGCGTTCACGAGTTCGAGTAGCTCGGCGCTGATCGCGCTGCTACGCTCCCGAAGCTCAGTTCGTAAGTCTTCCAGAGTCTGATGGCGTTGTGTGGACGTTGTGCCATCTTCTGATGGGAATAATGAGGAGAGGTAAGCAGTCGGTTCGAAATTCGGGGCAAGGAAATCCCTTCGTTGGAGTGCAGCTGGAAATGGAAGCGCTTCGTCATCGCCAGTGTCGCTGCTTTCAGACGGGGACGGCAGGTGAAAGTTCGCGTACGGAGAGTACGGTGAAAACGGCGATGCCGCTCGGTCATTTACAGCCGCAGATGGATGAAGAACCATGTTGACAGTCACAAATAACGATGGAAATCAAGAAAATGTCGATGCAGGGCAACCAGTGATACAATCCTAAAGAAGTAGCGGGGCAGACTCACCAGCCATAGTCACGTGCAATGCCGACGGTGGCTTTAACTTCTGTGCAGGAAGGGGCCAGTACCCATACTCGTACAGTACAAATATATGGGCTAACAGTACGAGCACTGCTGCAGCCCAAGATGCACCTACTCAATATTAGGCAAAGGCCATTTGATGGTTTCGTGGTCTGTGTTGGTGTACGATTGCTAGCCTGTAAGTCTGCGTTGTGCGCAGGCCCAAGACCGGATTCCACCCACGAAAACCACTCAATAACGAACGATACCTTGTACGAAAATGAGTAATCGGCTCACTCTTTCTCACTATTCGTACAAACCCGCTAATACGCTCCCCATAAAACCGCTGCTGCCAAACCCCTATCGCCGCCGCTGCCTCTGCCGCTGCTATGGTGTCGAGAAATCGGCTCAACCGTTTCGCCGTGGCCCGCTAGTACAGCCGATGGCGGCGTGAAGGATGGAGGGCAAGGGACAGGCAACGAGGATGGCGATAGCGTCGGGAAGGAGATATGGGTAAGGAAGAGGCAATTTTTTTGATATACTACTGCTTTTCAATCTGTAGCCCTAGCTACGTAGCAAGATATCGTTCGTTGATCTTGCCCTGATTTTGGACGACAATTACAGGCACGTGTGTGCAGCGGCCAGGCGGAAGTCCACATGCTCCACTTTACTGCCCGACACGTTAGGAAGCAACAATACCCAGCGCGACGACAGGCAACCGTCGAAACGCTCCAGCCACGAGGGAAATGAACACAGATAGAATCCAGAATATAATGTCTCTGTCTTGCATAGCATGCTCTCGCGTGCTATGCAATACCTTTACCACGTCATGATCGGTTCGTATGATCATCTGTGTCGTATGCAGATCGCCGGCCCTTCATCAGATAAATAGCCGACAATGGTGCCAAGAGCTGGGGAGGTGGCTTGAAATTTTAGCGGTGACTGGCTCCTCTGTGGCAAATAGAGGGATGTCGAAATAAGCGCTTGCAGGACTCTTATTCCGTATTGGCCTGTAGTGGATAGGCAGCGAGAGAAGTTGTAAGCCTACATAGGCGACCACCATGCACTCCGGAAATTTGATAATCTTGCATACCCCTCCCGACTCCCCTCAAGCTCTGTAATTAGATACCTGCCTGTTAGTCGGACCTGAACTAAAATCAACAAGTACGCGCTGATGATGCCTATTAGTTTACAGGACAGATTACATGCTGATATGATACTCGACGAATTCATTGAAATTTCTGCTCGACCATCGTCTTGGAGCCGTCGACTTTTATTGCGAGAAGTACCCGTAGAAGAAACGACTTTTCCAATGCGAGGGACTGCCAAGACACCTGTCTTCTGTTTCTACCGTCCGATTCCGAATTATAACCTCGTAATTCCTACATCTTCGTTCTCGGCTCCGCATAAAAAACTACGGAGTAGCTAAAAAAAGGGCCTTTCTATACGGCCCCCTTGATTCCTATATATCGCCCTCGCACTAAGTGAAATGGGACTAGTGCAAAATCTGTACATTCAAGTCCCAAAGGTACTTCAAATTCAACTGTAATCCCTGCTACTAGCGTGTATACCTTGGACAACCATGCCCTACCCCTCCACTTACTACAAATCGACCCCTCCACTTACTTCAAATCAAATTATCGCCAACTGCGCCAAATTATCACTAACTTCAACAACCGCAATGGCTTTACTTTGCGGCCCTCCGCCGCCGCCTGCGACCTACGAGACGCTTGAAGAGGCTACCAAGGCAGTAAATGCGCACGCAGCTGAAAATGGCTACCGTTTGGTCATCAAGCAATTCAAGCCTAATAGGGAGCGCGCCACGGTCTGCTATTTTGCTTGTTATAAGTACAAAAAGCCTTAACAACACCCTTCTACTAAGGAGACGCACCCAACAAAACAACGAAGGACCAGTACGCAGATGACGTAGTGCCCGTTTGGCTTTGGTATTTACTATAGATCTAGCGGCTGGGTTGTTGGTGAGGCAAAGCAATCCTACAACCATAACGCTGTAAAGCAGATCTTTCTTCGAAACGATAAGCTAGCCTTACTTTCGACGTATTTAACTAAAATCGATAACCTTGCCTCTCTTGCAACGCCGCTGCAGTTAATTATTAACAACCTCGTTCGAATAAACCCTTTGCTTCGCTATATTACTACAGCTAATATTAGCAACTACTTGCAAAAGCAACGCAGGCTTTAGTTAGCTGGCCGTACGCTAATTTAGTGGCTTTTTAATGTTAGTAATTGCTACTTCTTTTTACTACCTTTATTATACTAATTTATATAAAATAGAAGCTATAAAACGATCCAGACTACTACTTCTGCAGCCTCCTAGACAACAAAAACATAATTAAAAGCCTCTTTATTGCACTAGCCTCCGCTATCCCTCTCTTTCGACAAGCCCTTAATATCCTGTTGTTGGACTGCACCTACAAAACAAACCGCTTTAACCTCCCCTTGCTGAATATTTGCGGTATTTTACCGTAAAAACAAAGCTTTTAAGTTGCGTCTGTGTTTTTAACTTCGGAGACTTAACCATCGTTTACATAGGCAATTTATACACTCTCCAAATACCTTTAAGGCCTCTAATTTAGTCCTCCTACTTGTATTATTACAGACCGCGAGTTAGCACTTATAAACGCCCTACGAAGCCACACTTTCACGTAAGAAGTACCTTACTTGCTTTGTAGGTGGCATATTAACATGAATGTACTTGCACGGACAAAGCTACACTTCCTAAAACCCTCTAAGCTGCTAGATAGATCAATTTAACGCTACCCGAAATTTTAAGCGTTTTTAAAGGCGTAGAACGGCCTGATCTCCTTTGTTACTAAAAAGGACTATAACCAGCGAATTGCAGACTATAAGAGCGCAGGCTTTCCGCAAGCAGCAGTCTAATATACGCTGGATACGTGGCTAGAGCCATACAAGGAGAAATTTGTTGCTTGTTAGGTTAACAGGGTCTAGCATTTTAGCCACGTTACCACCTCTGTTGTTAAGTCTTTACACGCCAGCCTTAAAACCTACCTTTAAAAGGGTATAGGAGATTTGGCTACTGTTTTTAAGCGTCTACAACTTTAGTGGGAGACTTAAGCTCGCCAAGTTAAAGTAAGGCACACCGACCTTGCAGATAAGCAGCCTTTTACAACCAATCCTGTGCTTTTTGCAAATATCGGCAGCAAGGTTGTGCTAGAGGCTATTTTATTGCTAGAAAAGACCCTTCGGTCATTACTAGCAGTTAACAAAGCCACCAACAAGATAAATCTTTTGCCTTGTACTAGCAGCGCCTCTTTTGCTACTAGATTACCTTGCAAACACGACTTATATCGTTATATTTAAGAGGATACGCCTATTCAGCTCTTTGAAATTTATCCACATTGGCGATAGGATCGCGAAAGTCACGATAATGATCCGACTTCACTACCTCTCTAGGAGCCTCCTAAAATACGCGGCAAAGGACGGCCAAAAGGAAGCGTTGCAACGGCTTTAACTAGCCATTAGAAAAACCACGGCATAAGCGGTACCGCCAGAGATCCCTCTCTTTTTGAATACGTGGTGTAGGAGGAGATTCAAGAGGCTTTAAAAACACTGGCACCACGTGCGTATGCCAGGTTTTTTCAGTCATTGGAGGACGCTCCTGGTGATCCAAAGTACGATCTGATTGACCCCGAATTTGAGTGTGATTTGGATAAAGCGCTGGATATTTTGGAGCAAGACCGCATTTTTGAGGCAGAGGCGGCGCAGGAGGCGGCGCAGGAGGCGGCGCAGGAGGTAGCGCAGGCAATGTTTTAGATTAGGAGTACAGTCCAAGGTATACACGCTAGTAGCAGGGATTACAGTTGAATTTGAAGTACCTTTGGGACTTGAATGTACAGATTTTGCACTAGTCCCGTTGCACTTAGTGCGAGGGCGATATATAGGAATCAAGGGGGCCGTATAGAAAGGCCCTAAAAAAATCGTGGTAATATGGAGTACTTCTAGATACATTTTCTCCGCAGAAACGGCTGAACCGATCTGTGGCCAAATATTGCCACATCCGAAGTCGCCTTTCCCCCACTGTAAGCCGACGTGGTCCTCATAGAGGGTACGTGCACACACCCAACACACTCGATACGCAGTGTCCACAAGTACCTGTAATAAATATCTTAGCCCGATCGGCCGATATCGGCACTCAATACGGAGACCTAAACTAACGGTGCAAAACCGCAAACCGCAACGTGAGGTGCTTGGCAGGATTTCGACCCAGCAGTTTCTCATTGCTTTGACAATTCCGCTGACACAGGCGCTGGTCAGACGAAATCGGGTGGGCGCTTTGTGGTACCGCCAAGGCAATCAATAGCGCGCGGGCTACATCTTCTGACCAAGGGTCGCTCTTTTCCGATATGCAGGAATGGCGCGATGTGGCCAAGCCAGTCAAAATCTAGCAAGGGTGTGGAAACAAGTACAATTATCTTATCAATCGCATCTACATAGATGCTACTGTACAGTACATGCAAACTCTTAGCGGGATTGACTACTCATACCCAACAATCAGAGACGTTGTCGCAGCGGAAAAGCCGCGAATGCGATGATGAGCCCCCCCCCCCAGTCTGCAAACTTTTTCTTCCCCATGACATCCCTCCAAATCTTCTCTTTGCCAGACTACCCAGCACTAATTATCGTTGAGTTTGTGTGAGCAGTATTAACGGGCCAACTTTCTAGGTGAACCATCCCTCCAAATTCCAACATTGTGGGTCCCTCTTGCCGAGCTTGCCGTCCACAAATGCCCTCCCACTCGCTTTTCCTTTTTGTATCTTGAGATAAGATACCTTCGTCCCAGACCCAGCTGTTGAGTTTATTTAACTTCGCTTTCACCATGCCGCCTGCCTTCGTGCCACATCTAATCTTATCTTTCTTCAATTAGCCATCAGTCTTCCATCTGTTAGACGACGAGACACAAGACTAAATCGACTTCACCTCCCCACTTCACCTTGGCGGGGCACCGAGAGCTACTCGTGGAAATCCGCGCACCAAGTCGGCAACTGCGCCCTAAAGGCTGGGTGCGATTCCGGCCAAGAATCATACCAAAAAATACTTAATAATAACGCTAGCCGGCCACCACCTTCAGATCCTCTTGCAGATTATCTCACCTTCCCAACATCACGATCAAACTTCGACCCTTACACCACCTCGCCATAGCTGCGCACACAAAACAATCTCGTGTCTTATCAGACATCCCCTGGCACTGTGCTGAAAGTTTTACCCAGCCAGCGATGCTCGCTGTCATGGCGTCGTCACATTCCGTGAAGTCGCCAGTGGAGACATCCTTTGCTCCGGCATTGAGTACGTCGGCATACAGCAGCCAAAGCAGCACTCCAATCTCACCGGAATCACCCCAGCAAGAACCTTCGCATACATGTATATCGACGCCTGGGTTTTCCGCCAAGCCGCAGTTGGCCATTAAACCTATGGCATCGACGCCGGGATCGGCCTCGGGTATACGACTGCTTCCGCAGAAGATCACTACAGCCGGCACACTGCCAGTCAATGTCATGTCCATGAACTCGGTGGTCTCGCCCATGCCTCAATCACCTGCTGCCCCAAGCCCGGCGTCTTCGGTTGGAAAGCCGCCCATGTCGATCACCAGTAAGGAATGGGTCATTCCGCCCCGGCCAAAACCCGGCCGGAAACCAGCCACCGACACGCCACCCACAAAGCGCAAGGCGCAGAATCGCGCTGCACAGAGGGCATTCCGTGAGAGGAGGGCCGCCCGTGTGGGCGAGCTGGAAGACCAGCTCGACGACCAGAAGGCCGAACATGATAAGATCCGAAAGGAGCTTCAAGACCAGGTCCGCGGTTTAGAAACCGAGGTGCAGGTGCTCCGCAGTCGCTGCCAGATGCTTGAGAACCTGTTAGAAAAGGAAAAGGTGGTGCCGACATGGGCAGGATCGAATCCAGCAGCCAATGACAGGAGGGACAGCGCGGCAAGCCAGTCCACGACACGCCACAATTCAGTACAACAGCAGCAGGCACATGGCCACATTATCTCCCCAATACCACAGAAGCCTCTTCACAATCAACCCCGAGAGAGTTCCTCAAGCTCTATATCATCGACCTCGGGCCGTCGCACATCCGCGCAGCCGTTTTCTATCTCCCAAATCATATCACCACCGGAAGAAGCAGAAGACCTTTCTTGTGGGTCCTGCAACAACAATGGAAGCGGTGCCTGTGCCTGCGCCGATGAGGTGCTGGCTGCTACGTCTGCGATGGGATGTGGCAATTGCAGTATCGGCACAAAGTGTGTGTGCCTCGAGGAAAGTCTGCAAGCCTTCGGCTCTGGGGGTAGTAATGCAGACGGCGATCTGAAGAGGCCCCATCCACCGGCATCTCCATCCTTTCTAGCACCCGACGAAAAGAAAGTGCGGCATGGCAGCCAAAGTGCTAGTTGCACGGAAATCGACTTTACTCACGTGTTTTCTCGGTCCAAACAAAGCTCGACTCGGACGCCACTGCCATCCATGCCCGGCCAGTCAGTACGTCAGCAACCGCAGCAGCTAACAATGCAGGTGGAAATACCGTTTAAGGACAAGTGCGGCTTTTGTTCGGATGGCACGTACTGCGTTTGCGCTGACACAATGCCTGGCATCACCATGACGGGCAGCCTCGCGCTGGCACCAGCTACCGTCATCGCGCAACAAAAAACTCCACCACCTTCTGAAAACGATGGCGCCCCGTCGCCTCTGGAAGTGACAGCCACAGGGGCCATCAAACTGTCAAGCATGAGCTCGCTACGCCGCCAGAACCGACCTGCTACGGCCCCACAATCGGGCCCGTTGCCGCCTCTGTCGTTGTGTGGCCCAGGTGGACCGGGAACATGTGCACAGTGCTTGTCGGATCCAGTATCTGGTCTGTTTTGCCGCTCACTGGCGGCAAGTTTCGGACGCAATGGCGGCGGGGACAAGGCCGGAGGGTGCTGTGGAGGCGGCGGTGCTGGCGGCTGCTGCAAAAACAAAGACGGGGCCAAGGCTGTGGGTGGTGCGATCGAAGACGAGAGGAAGACGGACACTCATCTCAGTTTGTCTTGTGCGGATGCATACAAGACACTGTCGAGCCATCGCCACTTCGATGAGGCTACAGACGAAATCGGCACATGGCTGCCACTGCTCAAGGCCGTTCCACGCGCCGACGGATCGGCGAAACCGGCCGAACGCCACCCGATGGATGTCGAGGCGGCAAGCATAATGAGTGTCCTGAAAGGCTTTGACGTGCGCTTCGGGAAATGAACTCGCGGGAGATGATGACCGTATACGAGTAGGTATCTTCCGTTGTACACTGTTTTTTATCGCGACTCGGTGGAAGTGTCACGTCAGGAGAAGAGCGGTCTGTGGAAGGGTTGCTTTCGTATTTAACCTGGAGTCTGAGGAGTTTGAGTTGCACATTTATATCATGACGGGGGTAGAAATTTAAAGTGGGCGGCTCAAGTTATGGGTTCTTATCCCAAGATGATGTGTCTTCTTGTTGTGATGACAGGCTATTGACATCAACTACAAGAGAGGAGAGCACTGTATTTCAGAGTCGTGCTTGAAGGCAGGTTGGGTTGGGGGGACCAGCCGAATGTCCCGCTCTTGTGCTGCAACATTAGTTGGCCATAGCATTCGCAAATACACACGTTGGTTATATCGGCGCCGGAACACAGTACATGCAGAAAGCCAATTGGAAGAGGCGAACAGCCGTAGAAAGCGAATCGGGCGGAGTGAGCAGCAAGGAGGCGGGTGACCTAGATTACCACCATCTGAAGTCTGAATGGACCAGACAGGGCCGGGTGGCCCAGCCCGCCACTGATTGGGCCCCACTGTGTGTTGGCAAAGAGCGGGTTCGCGGGCGCGTGGAGGGCGTGGATTGGCTGGCGGTGACGAACAAGACATGCAGGGAGGGGTTGGCAGAAGGGCGTAGTCGGACAGTGGGTGTAGGGGGAGGACGACGTATGCAAGTTGAGATGATAGGGGTGATTGGGGGGCGAGAGGAGGAGAGATGGACGGGAGGGGGCGGGACGGCTTCCAATGGCGAAAGCGACGGGCAGCCGGACGGGCGCTGCGCAGACTGCCGGGCAGACAGACCCACAGGCCGAGCGACCACCTGGTGGCGGAGGACGACCAGCGCATCGGTGCTTTGTGGCCACCGGATCCAGCTGTGCCACAAGGGGGAGGCACTACGAGTATCTTATTAGCGGGGCCGTGCCTTGTTGGCCTGTTGGCCATGTTGGCAGACAGGACATGATTTATCTTATTACTGGTATGTATCTGACGCAGGCGGGCCCGTTCCCAGTCGCCAGGCCCTAAAAACGGCGCCGCACTTAGTGCACACGAGTGCAGCGTGGCAAAGCCAGCCCCGGCCTCCCGCCCCTATGTCTACGCGTGTTGGGAGCACGCTACGACGCTCTTTCCTCGTCGGCCGCTAGTGCACTCGGCCGCCCTCTGCCTGCTTCTGCCGGACGCGAATACAAAGCCCCCCAAAACCCTGTTCGGTTCTTTTGGGGGAAGGCGTCTGCCGTCTCTGTCTCAACGCCCACCTTTACCCTCTCCTCTCCTCCGCCCGTCTCCTGGTTTGTCGCACCGGACTCCCTGGCCCCCAATTTCCCCTCAATGGGGATGACCCGCTGTTGGCGACAACTGCCACCGCTGCCGGCACCTGCCACTCTCTCCCAGAAGCGCAATACACCGAGCACAAAGCACGCATCGCCGAGAACCGACAGCAAAAGACAGGACGGAGCGGGACCAAACATGTGGATCGTGTCCAAGCATACGGATCCTTCCCAGCCGTTGTCTCTTACGCTTCCGTCCTGCCGTCTTGGGACAAGCGAGACCCGTGATGGTCTTCATGGAACGTTCCCTTTCCTCGCCTGTTTGTGTGCAGTCCTCGTTTCGTGCG
Organism: Leptographium galeiforme; assembly: GCA_004028395.1. Taxonomy (NCBI): domain Eukaryota; kingdom Fungi; phylum Ascomycota; class Sordariomycetes; order Ophiostomatales; family Ophiostomataceae; genus Leptographium; species Leptographium galeiforme. The sequence continues at coordinate 75,524 of RQWE01000062.1, forward strand.
TCCCCATCTCGCCCCCTCTCTCCTGCCGGGGCGCATATCTGCTGACGCTCTTAATGGCACAGCTCCACCAGCGGCTGCGATTGATGTTTCCACGTCTCCCTCTCCGACATCTCCGACATCTCCCCCTCGGCTCCCGTCGAACCATGACGGTTCATCACCGCGGCACCGCGTCTCCCTCCGAACTTCCGACGACATGGAGCGCGGTCTTTCTTTGCAGAGCTGGCACATCGACGGCAGTGCCCGACGGCCGTCGGCACCACCTGCCGTGCCTTCTACCCTGACCACCTTCCTGATGCACGCCAAAACTAGTGCCGCCATTCCCACGACGGCCCCCATCACCGCTACGGCTACCACCACGATCGCAGCCATGTCGAGCTCGACCTCCCTCCCGGCCATGGCCCATACACCCGTCGCTGAGCTGCCGTCCACACCCCCGCCTCCATCGTTGGAACCGCCATCATCGCCCCCGGCGACCGAGCCTACGCCGTACCTAGGCGCACCCTTTAGCACGAGACTGACCGTAGATCCGGCCGACATTCCCTCTGTGGCCTACTCCTTTCCGCCAGCACCGCTGCTGCAGGACGCTTCGCTGTACGTCACCGCACACCGAGAGCCGGAGCCAGAGGGCACTTCGCTGGACGAACTGGCCCATCTGGTGCGTCTGGCCAAATACCAGGAGCGCAAGCGAGCCCACACTCGATCGCGGCTGCAGCTGACGCTAATTTCGACGGCCCTATCTGCTCGGCTGGTGCGCTGTGGCGAGATGGCCCAGCGCAGCCTGGCCGAGTGCTTCCAGGCCGACGACAAAAGCGGTTTTGCTGCCTTGTACAACGCCCTACACAATCTGCACCGGAGCTGTGGTGAGCTGCGTAAGTACGCCTTGCTGGAACCGGAAATCGATGGCGGCCGCTCCCCAGCACCTGTCGGCAGCGCCGCGGCCCTGGCGGACTCCCTCGGCCCGGGCCGCTCTGTGTCCCACTTTCTCAACGAGATATCGGCCGAGGCGCGCGACACATTTTTGGCTTTTCTCGCCAACATCCGCGGAAACCCGGATTACCTGGCCGCTCGGCTGTGCACCCTGACGGCACCAGCGCTGGCGGCCCTGGCCACTTTCTACCAGGGCATGGAGCCGGTGGACTCTGTTCTTCCGATTCACAGCCGTCACTCGTCCCAGCGCGGCGGTGCATCCGGCAAGCCGCCGGCCCACCGGTATGCTGCCGGCACAAGTGCTCGCGACCCCAACTACGTGCAGAGGTTGCTCTCTTTCCAGCGACATGACCCTCTCTCGGCGCTTCTGCACACCTGCTTTGCCAACTCGGCCGGCCCGGACAGTGCAGAGGACCGGCGCCGGACGGGCATATTGGCGTCCGCCTGTGCCCGCCTGATTTCCGAGAAAGGAACTGCCGGAGAGCCTGTCCTTATTGCTGTCTTGAATGCCTGGTCCGCGATGCGTGGGTGGGCTGGCCGGTCCAATATGGAGTGGTTCCTGATGAAGATCCTGGAGGACGGGGCCTTTCTCCTCGATCGCGCCGAAGACCAGAACGGAACGCGCTTCAACCTGTATGAGTGGACGTCCAAGGACCACATTGCGGCCGAAGAGTTCTATGACCGAGCCATTCATAGCCTCTTTGACGTCATCGATGACGAGGATGCCACCGGTATACCCGAGGGGCTAATCGAGTTGGGCAACCAGATCCTGGGCAAACTGGACCCCCAGCTTGCCGACAGCACCCGCAACTGGTTTGTGTGCAAGTGGCTCTTCGGCATCTGGCTTCTCGGCGTCATCGTCCACCCGGAGAGTCACGGTCTTATGACAGAATACCACATCACCGAATACGGACGCCAGAAAATTCTCAAGGAGGTTGCCCTGCGCGCCCAGAGCCTGGTGATTGAGCGGACCGCGTTTCTTGGCAAGGCCGTGTCCGCGAAACCGGTCTCGACGCCACCAGCGATCAAGGCCCACATCGAAAGCATCCTAGGCAGATTTGGCGGGCCTGGAACGCGCATCCCGCCTACCCGGCTGCTGCCGGCCCGCTCCATCACGTCGCTGCGCGAGACGGCCGAGGTCCATCCGTATCTGGTCTTGAGTCCGGCCGACCTTGTAACGCTGGTGAATGCGCTCTTCCCGGAGCATCGGCCCCGATCCGGCCAGTCCAGCAGCAACCGGTCCGGCCCCGGCTCTGTGTCTGGACTTTCAAGCGTATCACAGCCTGTGGGCACAAATACGCAACGGGCTGACATGGATAGCTACTCCTTTCTGAGCGCCAGCGTCTCGTCAGCAGCCAGCGACGCGACCACCTCCGTGGAACCTCTTCTTGAAGATCTGCGCTCAGGCACCTCTCCGTCTCGTGTCTCTCCGTCATCGTCCCTCCTGTCTGGACAAGAACAGCGGCCTCTGAAAAACTACGAGGACGACGGATATCGATTACACCTGGCTGTCAACGATATGGTGCGTGTGCTTGGTCGTGATGTTGTCTCCGGATCCGGTCATCCCTGTGCGGAGCGGTGGTCAGTCGTATTTATCTCGGCGGACGGCAACAAGCTGTCGCTCAATATGCCATTCGACAGCGACGACGATCTGGAGGAGGACGCCGTCTCGTCCTCGATCGAGACAGAGGACGATACCGATGGCCAGGACTCTGACCTCGAGATCGCCGAGCTGGACAAGGACTACCACCAGCTACGGGACTCCATTTTGAAACTGGTTGAGGACTATGAAATCCCGCCGGGACTGGAAACAGGAGGAAGCCGCGGACCGACATTCAGCAACCGAGCTCATCGCCAGAAAAAGTACCGGTTGAGGAACAGTCAGGTCGTGTCTACGACAAGCCCACCCCATATACAGAGCCGCAATCCGTACTGGCAGAAGCCTCTGGAGACACAGGCAGACAGGGACAGCGACAAGGGTAAGAGCGCGGAAACAGCCTCGTCCGATGAAGCAGAGTCAAGCCGCTCTGCCCTGATATCGATGCTGTCGGCCGCGTCCTCACAGTCGCGGGCCCAGTCCGACTTCTTAGCTGCCCACCTCTACTGGAGGACGATCCAGCAGCTCAACTCGATCACGTCGCAATCATTGCGGCGCAACGGCTTTTCGGCGCTACTAAACATCTTCTCGCGAGGCCCACGCGATGCCATTCGCCGGTCCGCCGCCGCTGTGGAGGAGTACGATGCCTGGCTGATCTGGCTCCGGCAATCGCAAGAGCGTGGCGAGGGCCTGATCGCCGTGATGATGCGGCGTCTGCGAGCTCTGCGGGACAAGATGTGGTACGTGGCCGACGTGCGCAACTCGGGTCCGTACGAGTTCAGCCGGAATATCGCCGTGGCCCTGAAGACGATGGGCACAAGCCGGAAGTGGGACGCGTACCGGCGGACGCGGCAGAGTCTTCCGCGGGGTCCGGCGGCCTCGTACCTGTATCGGGCTGAAAGCGAAATCGTCGAACTTCTGGCGGCGGTAGAGAACGAGGGCGGGCCAAACAAGCTGTCGGACGACCAGGCCGAAAAGACGATTCGCTGGCTGGAGCAGTTTGGAATCGAAAACTTCTGCCGAGGCGAGGAGCGCATCCACCGGTTCTGCTGTGAGATCGGGAGCTGTGTCGACAAGCTGATTGGCGGCAGTCTACTGGACGCACCGGTGCTCTGGGCCAGCGACCTCTACACACGCGACCGCCAGCACCTGGAGCGCAGCGGCCGGACGCAGCACGACCACGACGGCGGCAGCATGGTCTGGGACGACCCCCCCAGCGTTCTGAGCTATGGCGCGCACGACAGTCGACGGCACAGCTTGTCCAGCCGCTCCGGCTCCGGCCCTCGAAGCGACTTCAGAGCTCGGTCCGGCCAGCGCAACCCGAGCCTGCATTCCGCCGACTCGAGTCACTACGGGTTCTCCAAGGCCAGCACGTCGCTTTCGGACATTCTCGACACCGAGGGGCGGCTCTCGGCGCGCTCGCTGTCGCCGGCGTCTGCCATCGACACTTCGACGACGTATTGGTCTCCCTTCCAGGCCTCCCTTCTGCCCGGGCTGGCCACATCCCGCACGCAGTCCCCGGCTACGAGCGTCACCAACCTCTCCAGCTCGGCCTCGCAGTTCGGCCGGCGGCCGTACAGCTTTGACCAGGACAGCCTGCACGGCCGCTCTTCCCACCGCTCGGCCGGCCGGCCGGGATCGTCGGTGTCCTCGGTGGACACCGTCCTGCAGCGGCGCATCTTTGACGAGAAGACTTGTTTCCTGGACGAGCTCCGGCAGACGCTGACTAGCCTGCTTCTGTCGGATCTGGGCACGCTCGTGTTTTCGCGAGGCTCCGAGACCGACGCCTGGTTTGACAACCTCGGCCAGGAGTGTATCGACCGACGAGAGTTGGCAGCGAAGAAACAGCGGCAGGAGAATGAGGCCGAACGGACAGCCGAGCTGAGCCGCCACTCGCCGAAGTCGGCGCCGGTGGACACGCCTGAAAAGACGACGAGCTCGCCCGAAGCGGATGCTGGGAAAAGTGGCAACGGCGCCAACGCCAGCTACGGTCTAGCAGGGAGAAAGCCCGCGAGCCCAGACAGTGCTGGCACCTCCCGCAGCAAATCCTCGTCGCGCCACGAAGGCAGCCGAGCCACCAAGGAGTTTCCTTACTCCAAGGCGTACCAGCGTCTCCTGCGCATGTTTTGTGTGCACCCCAACCCCTACGCCAAGCTGGGAGCCTTGCTGGAGCTTGAAAATCTCATCATCGTCTCCCTGTCATCGCGAAGCACCCGGAGGCGGCTGGCTCTTCTTACGCGATCAGGCTTGCGGCCCGTGATCGGCTCCGGCAGCGCGCCCGCCGTGGTGCCCGACGGGTCGTCTACAGCCTCGCCGGCAGCTCGTGCCAAGCCCCTCGAAGACACGATCGACAATGTCAAAGGGAGGCGCTCCAGCACCTTCACACGGCCTTCCTTCTCGGCCTTGCCCACCTCGCCCACCTCTCCTCGCCGGGGACCGTTTGGAAGCCCTGTCGAGACTCGTTCCGGCCTCCCTGTTGGTGGGGCGGCCAATAAGGATGCGATCCTGACAATCTTGCTGTCTCTGTTCCGCGAGGCATCCATGCGGCCAAAGACACTGTTTCGCGATCTCCAGTTCATTGCATCCTTTGTCCCCCAGGAAGACCTGGACCAGACCGACTCCGGCAAGGCCTTTTGGAACGCCGGCCTAGCTGCCCTGCTGCTCAAAAAGGAAGTGTGCAACACCATGGTCGAAGTGGCCGACGAGATTGTTGGTGTGTACACCAAAACACGCCAGGGCTCGCCTTCGGGCCCTGACGCCTCCAGCGGTGCGTCTGTGGACGCCGGCTTGGCCGGCACCCACGGCCGGATGCCGACAACGTACTCGCTCGCCGACGCCGCCCGCATGTGGACGATTACGGCCAAGGAGGGCGACCCGACGTCGCAGCGCGAGCTGGCCATCTTGTACCTCTCAAACCCAGAGCTGGTCGAACGGACAACTCTGCCTCTGTCCAAACCCCACGAGGTGTTCAAAAAGGCCGTCATGGAAAACTACGGCGGTTCCGGCGGCGGCGGCAGTCGGTACCACCAACACCAGCCTGGCGGCTCTTCGGCCCGCGGCTCGTCCACAACGTCCGGTGGCAACAGCCACGGCTCGTCCGGCGGCGGTGTGTCCGGCGGCATCGGCGGCGGCGTCTCGGACGTGCGAAACGACCCTGCGCTCATGTGCGTGGCTATCCACTGGATGGAGGCCGCCGAGCAGGGCGGAGACGAACTGGCTCGCACATTCCTCAACCAAAGCAACGAGATGATGAAGGCGTCGTGACCGTTCTGTATGATTTGTTTGTTTGCGTTGGCTCAGCCCCATACCGTCTCATTACTATACCCGCATGTCCCACATAGAGCTGGGGGATGGCAAATAGAGCTGGTGACTAATGGTTGAATTTCCTTCACTGATTCTGCAGTGTCTTTGCGGGAGCCCAATACTAATCCGTCTGCTACCATGATCTATTTACAGGAGGGATCCAAACATAATATAAGCAGAGGAGAGCATGAACTGACTCGCATGCGAGAGTCCTCTTTAGAAGTGGAGATTTGGGAGGTTCTTTGCAATAAAGGCGTAGCTGTCCGTGCGAAAATCGTCTGCCATCAGACTGGCATGATCGCACGAGAAGTTGATCAGCTGCTGGCTCTCTCCCTATTTTGGCCAGTTCGCGTAATCTCGATTGCCAACGTTGGGATCCCGGTTGTTGATAAAGTTGATGTAGTAGGTCTGGATGGCATGACTGGCAAAGTTGTCGGGAATGCCATAAAAGGTAGGAACAATGTCGGACGAGTGAAAGGTACCGAGGAACGGAGTTCCATGGCCGTAGGACCCAAGGTAGGACCACGCGGGCACGTCTGGATTCACGATACGGGACTCTGCCAGAAACACGCGGCGGGCCAGCGTGAATACAACGTCACCAAGAATGGCAGACAGCCGTTTGAAACCGGGATACAGCTCGTTTGCATCGCCGGTGCGAAATGGCGATCCAGCCGCGGGATCTTCGGGATAAGTGTCGACGAATCTTTCCAGCTCCTCCAGTGTCGAGTCCTCAAAGTAAAAATCCAGCAGGTACTGGGCGACGGCCGTGGTCGAGCTTAGGTTCGTCTGCAAGAGGCAGAACACAGTTCCCTCATCTTCCTGGTCGCCGACGATCATGGGAACTGCCGCGTAGGCCCTTTTTCGTACCAGAACCTCGGGGCTTAATGTCAAGGTCTTGTGGTCGGGCCGGGGCAAGTATGACAGTGCAATCGAGTTGTACGAGATCATGCCTGGCACCGAATTGGCAGCGGCCAGGAAACGGTCATAGGGCAAGCCGCGCAAGCAGTCCAGGGTATTCTTCGAGGACCGGCAGCCGCTGGCCTCTGTGACCGCATCGTAGATCGCCTGGGCCTTGGGAGCGTCGGCCGCCTGCGACGGCACAACAGCGCCGGAGCTCATGATGGCACCGTGAAAGAGCGGCTTTCCCTTGTACTTGTTGTTTCCGTCGAAGAGCGCCATTTGGTCAAAGACGGATATGCCCCCTGACGATTCGCCCCAAATCGTGACACGATTTGGATCGCCCCCGAACGCCTGGATGTTGTCGGCTACCCACTCTAGGCCCAGGCGTTGGTCAAGAAGGCCCAAGTTGGCGACGCCCTGTTCGACCGCCTCTTTGCCGGGCAGGAAGCCAAATCCGCCCACGCGGTAATTCACGCTGACATACACGATTGGCTCACCCAGAGAGACGCTGAGGTTCACAAGGGACGCGGCATCGTAGAGAGAGTTCGTGCCAAACTGGAGCACAGCAGGGGCGGTCAGTTTTACGCCATACGCAGGAACCTGGAGAATGTACCTCGAAAGCGCCCCCAAAGATCCAGTAGATAACCGGAAAATTGGAGCTGCTATTGGTGCCGGACGGCCGCTGGATGTTGACAGTCAGGCAGTCTTCCTTGGCACTGACGGCCAGCTGGAACATGGGATGGCTCGCAAACCTGCCGAGAACCTTGGAGATCCGAGTGTTGCCTCCAGTCGAGAGAATCATTTGCGGACAGCTGGGCCCTGATGTCGTAGCATCTCGCTTGCCTATGTTGTGTTCGAGGCGTTTCGGGGGCTGCAGACGTAAGCTGCCGACTGGGGGCTCCGCGTAAGGGATGCCACGGAAGCTCTCAACGGTTCGCCTAACGAAGCCAGTGACCTCTCCTTCTGGGTAGACCACATCCACCTTGTCGAGATTCTCGTGAGGTAAAGAGAACTGTTGCTGCTGAGCCAGGAGGGGTAAAGTCGGACGAGCGGCCGTAACATGTAGAGTGCACCATAAACACGAGTTGATGGAGGCATAGCCGACTAGGGCAATCAGGAGAGAGCTGAAGAAAGCTACTTTCAGGGAGCTGGACGAAGAGGTAGAAGTGAAAGTGAAGGAGGATTTAGAGAGAACAAATAGAAAGAACGAAGTAAGAAATACCCAGAAAATACAGGCTAGGAGAGGAACAAAAAGGAACGGGAGGAGAGGCGAAAATAGTCCAAGGAGCAGAGAACGCACGATCTCAAGGGGCGACGCCATGGAGAGGGGCATGGGGAGCCGCTGGGGATTGCAGCGCGATGTCCGGTCGGCGATGCCATTGTCAGTTCGGAAAAACGGAGGACACGAACGCCAGTCAATGCTAGGCTTTAACGAGAGGAAGGTGCAGTTCAGGCTCAAAAAAAGGAAAGCGAGGTATTCCCTGAAAGGAAAGAGCTCACGAGCGTTGTGTCGAACTTCTGCAATCGGTGCTAAAATCGGCCACCGGCAGCCAAAATGATGACGGCGTTTTGTGAATTCAGCAATCGCCTTTTGAATGTCGACTGCAGAACGGGTATCTCACGGCTTCATTATCGCCCTATCTATACACATTCGCCATCACGGCTCAGATCTAATCCTTGTGGCGTGTTCTTAGTTTGCTGCTTCCAGCTACGTGCTATTGTCGCTGCGAGCGCCTAGAGCTCAGAATAGTCCTCCGCCGAGCCGGTAGCAGTAGATTCATCGCCGTCAACGTACGGTCCCAGCCGCGCCACGACATCGGCTACGGTCTTGACGGGGCGATTGTTCCACCACGGGTAGCCGTGGCTGGTGCCGTTGGGCATTGGCAGCGGCGGGAAGACGACGCTGCTGAGTCCCTGGACCACGCCATTCAAGGCGACCACGTCGGGAACAGAGACGCTCGCGATGGCATTAACCAAGATGACAGAGTAGCCGGGGTAGCCGGTTACGTTGACCGAGAGGGGCGTGCCGTCTAGGAGTGTCGGCAGATCATAGTGGCGGCGCACGACGAGGCTGCCGTCGACCTCGACCTCGACCTCGATAGCGGCCTCGACCGCCGCCGGGGCCGGGCCGTAGTAGCCGTCGCTGTATACGGTTGCGTTCGGGACGATGGAGTACTGAAGCAGGGCACCGAGGTACTTGAGGCCGGCGGGCGTCCCGAAGAGGAATGAGTTGATCTTGGGACCGAGCTTGGCAAAGGCTTTGTTCGTAGGCGCGAAGACACTCGAGCCGGCCAGCGTGAGGTTGCGGATGACGCTGGCAAAGCCCGTCAAGTTTAGGGCTTGCGAGTACGTCGCAAACTGTTTGGGAATGTTTGCGAGCTCGTCGTCGACCGCGGACGGCGGGAGGACAACGCTGTCGACAGTGTGCACGACACCATTGATGGCCAACTGGAGTCGTTGGATGTCAGAGGGTGAAAAGCAGTGAAAATACGACGGACAGGTATCTTGCATGCACGTACCAGGTCCTTGGTCACGACGTGGCTGTTGAAGTTAACGCCCAGCTCGAGGTGGTGCTCAAAGCGGAGACGCAGCCGCTGTGGCTCATCCCCAAGCGCCGTCTCGTTGAGGAGGGTCGGAATCGTGTAGTAGCTGAAGATGCGGCTGAAAGGGACGGCGTCAAGACCGATGTGGTAGCTGGCAATGCTCCTGTTGGAGGCCGTGCTGTTGAGCACGTCGGCCGGCAGCTTGGCAAAGGCCGTGTCGAGCGGCACAAAGCCAGTATAGTTGGCCGCGGTGCTGTTGAGGAGTTCGACCAGGTCGGGGAACTGGTCGACGAGCGCCGTATACTCGGTCGTATTCTTGTTCGACGCGATGAGCTGGTACACGGTTAGGTTCGAGACCTTCGGAGGGCCCCAGAGAGAGCCATCGAGCCCGCCGTCGTTCACGACCAGCTCACTGCTCGGCTGCACCTCCGGGAGGATAATCGCCGAGGCCACCACTGCAAAGGCAAGGAACTTCATGTTGGTAAGTGGATCAGGACCCAGAAAAAATGTCACTTTGTATCGGGGTTCTGATAATAGCAGCAATTTGTGGCCACCCCGTCCCTCTTTATGGGCGGGCACGGTAATCTCTATCGGTCACAGGCGCCAGTCAAGAAAAAAAGAGAGAAAAAGAAGACTCAGCTTTACAGATACATTGATAAACGCTTAAACAGTCTTGCTGGACGCGGCATTTGGAGCATGAGGCTTAATCAATGCTGCCCGCCACCGTTCCAGGCCCGGCAAGAGCTTGGTGCACCCGATAACGCTAAAACTGAAAAATTAACGCCTTTCATTGCCCAATCATTGATGCTACAGGGGACTAGCGCTACAGGACAGGGGCGTACCGTGTACGCGGGGAGACCCCCTAGGTGACAGTAGTTGACAGCATCCCCACATGGTGCGGAGGGCGGCCAGGTCCGACGTTCTTGGCCGCCGCGAGATGCGTTTGAACAAGACACCCGCGGCGGAAGAGCGCGGACGGGTGAAAAGTACGATGTTGTTCGCCGCCTCCACTCCACACGACTCTCCAGCGCCCACAGTGCCTTAATGTCCATTTGCGAGTATTCGTATGAGTACTCGTACTGCACCAACATCGTTAGTCAGGACAAACACAAAATCAATACATCAGTGGCAATTCTATCCAGCCGTGCGTTATTACTGCTGCCACTCCGCGTCCACCTTCTCCCACAGCTCCAGGAAGCCCTGGAAAAAGCGCACGCCAAGACCTGGATCCAGTGCGCCCGACGTCGCTCGGATGCTGTGCATGCTCAACTGCGGAATGCCAGCGTCGGCACTCTTGACGCCCATGGCCGAGCTGAGGCTGGGACCAATGGTGCCACCGCTGCGCGAGTCGTTGCGAATCATGAACCGCTGCAGCGTCGCCCCACACAGATCGGCCACTCGCTGCAGCTGCGCGGTCGACACGCTGTCCGTCGTCATGTGGCCGTTGCTGTCGTGCGTCAGAGCCACACCCACGTTGAGCTTTGGCGCGTGGTCATCCAGGTAGTTGGCCACAAAGTTGGGGTGCACCGCGTGCGTCACGTCCGACGAGACGAGGAAGCTGGACGCATACGTCTGCCCGATCACGCCGGGGCCGAACCCGGTCGGCGTCGATAGGGCCTCGACAATCCGTTCAATCGTCAGCGGCAGGAAGTTGCTCTTGGCGCCCTGTCTCAGCAGACTGCCAATCTCCTCGTCGTCAAACAGGGCCACCATCCGGATGACGCCCGATGCATCGTTGTCCTGCGCTCGCAGCAGCGCCACCAGCGCCGCCCACGAGCAGATCTTGTCGTCGATGCGCCCAGCCGAGATCAGCTCCTTGTCCAGCCCAAACACAGTCGCTGGCTGCGTGTCAAACAGCTCCAGCTCCCAATTGACAATCGACGTGTACGTCTTGATGCCCAGCTCTGCCGCGATGAGCTTCACCAGCTTCGGCGGCTGCGTCGCGACAAACGAGCCCGCAGGGCCCAGCGCCGGTTCCACCGTGCCGTCCGTCGCCGTCGCTGACCCCGGGGCGCTACCACTCTCAAGCCCGATAACGGGTACCAGCTGCGTTTCCTTGTTCCCCTGGCCCGTCATGGACACGCCAAAGTGCGGCGCCAGCGTCGGGATCTTGGCAACTGCAATCTTCGGTCAGCGCTCACAGCATCTCACAGCATCTCACACTCAGCCACCGCAAACGTACTTGGCCAATCCAGCTTGACAAGCCGCGTCGTCGTCTTGTCCGTATCGGGGTCGCGCACTACCACGCGCCCGCCAATGCCCAGGTCCCGGTCCCACCATGTCTCGTTGAGAGCGCCCGCATACGGTGCCACGCCCAGCTGCACGTAGCCGGCCTTGTTCGGTTTGTTGCTGAATGGCTTCAACTTGGCGGTCAGCGCGTCGATGTGGCCGGCCACGATGGCCACTCCATTGCCAGGCTTGTAGGCACCACCAATGGTGAAGGCAGCCAGCGTGCTGCCGTTGCGAGAGACATAGTACTTGCCGCCGGCCTTCAGCTTAGCGGACCAGTCCTCCCGCGTCGTCAACTCTTCAAAGCCAGTCGAGCCGAGCTTCTCCTTGAAGTAGTCCACAGCGTGGAACACGGTCGGGTTCTCCGTCATGAAGTTCAGGTATGGCTGCGTAAAGGCTGCGGGGTGCCCTGCCTTCCATTCGCAAATGGAACAGCACTGGCCGAACAGAATCTGGCAAGCGTTCACCTCATCCGGCTCCATGCGGCAAGCACAGCTGGCGCAAATGGTGTTTTGAGACTTGCGGCGCTGTGCCATGTTTGTGATGGCAAAGCCTTGGGATTCGGGGGAGGGCAGGGCCTTGCCAGATCGCATGCTGCTAGCATCCGGACTCTGGCCGTTGCCTTGGGATGATGCCACCGAGTTGGCTTGCTGTTGGGTAGTCCGCATCGATCCGAATTGGAGAGACAGTTGGCTCGTTGTCTTGGCCATTCTGGTCATTTGAAATTATTGTATGAATGGGGGATGATGCAGTACCTGCGGAAACCAAAAAACAGTTGAGTCCTAGGGCAAAGCAAAAGAGAGGGAGCTTATCGCGAAGCCATAGCAACCGATTCTGGAGTACATGTGTACTCCGTACAAGGGGAAGCTTAGGCTCCACAACCAATCGGTTCCACTAGCCCAGTACGGGAAAGAGCAGCCCAGGATCTCATCGCCAGGCTCCAATCTTATTTACATACTCCGTACTCGTACTCGTACATAGCATGTACTCAATGTACTCGTGCATAGCTTTATCTAGAACCGAGCACAACACACAATATCTCGGCTGCTTTGCAATAATCAATTCCTACTAATAGGTGCCTGTCCGGGACTCCTAATCGAGATATGCACCGTTCCGATATTTGGTTACTCATACAAAGGCCTCTTCATTACAAACGTACATCATCACCAGCCTCGCAAATCGCCATTACCACATTCTCGGCTTCCGCCGTATTCCACGGCAAGGCTCTCCAAACGTTAGTCGCCATGCTGTCGGCTTGTCATGGATACCCACTTGGATCATCTCGACCACTTTGGCTTTCTCGGTCATCTACGCTGCATTCGGTGTCTTCGCCGTTCTCGCCGTCTTCGCCGTTTTCGCCGTTCTGCCTGCCCTGCTCTTCGCTCCTTCAGTCGGCTTCATGTACTTCAGCTTCCGCCAAATGCCTGATCCAAGTTTCGTTTGGCCATTTGCCTCCCAGTTGGACCATTGCTTTTTGCGGGGATTCTCAGGACCTGCGGCGTTCGCGTCTAGCTGTCCAATCGGCCGCTTTCTCCCACGAGCCTTGGCCTCGTCATCCGGGTCGAGAAATCGATGCACCAATCGGTGATCTAAGATCCGTTCCTCCTTGTCGGATTTCCCGTCGGGCTCCGTTTTAGGCCACAGGTAACCATAGAGCTTCGAGTGCCGCTCACACCTTGGGCAGGACATCCGCGTGTAGTACGCATCTCGTTGGACAAACGCTTTGGAACAGACGGTGCAGAACACCCAAGCAGTCTCTGGCTCTGATAACAGCAAAGGAGTCAAGGTGTAGTCTCCAGGCACGCGATGCCACGACTGTGCTGGCGCGTTGGCTTCTTCAGCCCGTTGTACCGAGGTTGGGGCAGTCTTCTTTTCACGATGTCCCTCTTCTCCTAGTCCTGTAGTCGATGAATTGTTGTCCCTGCCAACAATTGGCTCATCTGAAACGCCGACTGATCGCTCATCCTCGCCGCAATCCGTCAACGCTTCTGGTGTAGGAAGGGAAATCGTGTCCATCGATGCCACCACAATTGTTTGACGCACACCGTCATTCTCCGAGGCGTTGGTGCCTCCAGTCATCTCGGCCATGGAAGGCCGGGGAATGGCAGCTGATTCTGGATGACACCCTTCCGAGTCCGAGTCGGACACATTCTCAGATGCTTCGGGCGTTGGGATGCAACCGGGGATGCAATCGTCGTCCTCGTTCTCTTGGGCTACCACAATGCTCTGCTCGATAGAAGTAGAGCCTCTACCTTCTTCGCCATCCGTGGGGTCGTCGCCCATTAAGCATTCTCTCGAGCAGGCGCCGAGCGTGGGTGGTGCCCTTTCTTCAAACGCTGACGCGACAACGGTTTCCTGTCGCTTGGCAGGTGTGATTGGTGGTGTTGCAAAGATCCCCGCCTCTCCCCTATGGCCACGACGGCGCTCGCCAACAGCGGATTCTTTTAAAGCAAGTTCGTTATCGGATGGAGAAGCGGACTCTCCCATATTCTCGGAAATTCGAAGTTTGGTTCTGCGCACTTTCGGTCGAGCGATTGGTGTAAGGGAAGGCGTCTCAGAACCGCCGCGGCTGACGGACTTTTCGCCTCTCCGGCGCAAGGAGTAACCCTGATTTGGTATCGGGGCATCTTCGATGCTTTTGACAGGCACAGCGCCCTCCTCTGGAGCCCAGCCGTTGACCAGCCGGTCTTCACATGTCTTGCACAGACACTCGCAGTTGTTCTCCCCGAAGTAGTTGTCCCCATACGTGACTGTGATTTCGTCGCCTTGACCAATTGGCTTTGTCGCGATAATTTCAATACCAGATTGTCCAGTGGTGACGAGTCGCGCATTGGCGTCACAGTCATGGTTCGCAAATCGAGCTGGTCCCATAAACAGGTTCACCTCCTTTTTCCGAGAGCTGATGACAATGCTGAAATCCTTCTTGCGTTCGGATAGCTGCGCCTCTTCTTCTGGTGTGATGACAACCTGGATCCCGGAAAGATACTTGATCGTCTCATTTGACTTGATGAAACGCCGAGCGGAAATGCTGGCCTCTTGCTGAAAAATGGTGTATCGGTTTGTTGAAGCTACTTCGAAAGGGCAGCCCGGCAGATACATCTGCATATACCGGCGCATATGTCGCCGGAAATCCTGCTTTTCATTGTCCGTCTTCAAGGCTCGGTAGAATTTGGCCAGCCCACTCGTCGCCAGAAGTTTCTCCTCCGCAACGTCAACATCTGGGATCACAATAAGATGTGCCTGAATGATACGAGAAATTTCTTCCTCCTTGACTCCTCGGGAAGGGTGATAATTAGGGCGGTTCTTCGGGATTGCCGTCCAGTAATAAACCTGAGCAGGCGTGTCAGAGGTCCACGCAGGGAAATGGGAAAGCCTAAAGGCCGGCACGGGGGATGGTTAGGCCTACATGGTCGACGAGCGCGTCTGTCAAGATGTCGTCGTACGAGGCCAGTTGAGCCAGTGTGAGCGCATGTTTTTTCGCTGGCGGCGATCGGGATTTCAGAGGCATTGCGCCAAAGGGTAGCAAAGGATGCAACGCGTAGAATGCTGAAGGGAGAAGACAGCGGGGCCAGAATGCTATGAGATGGGCTCTCGGCTCGGAATATATCAGGGGCAGAGATCAAGGGTAATTAAAGAGTGGACGCGTTCCGTGCGGGTGATAATAACTGAACGAGAGGCTTCCACTACTTTGACCTCACATTGGTGTTGCGGGGGAATAGCAATAGGCGGCCGCAAGGGGCGTGGCGGCGTGTCCGACACGTACAAGTAGGCAAATGCCGAACGGTGATAAGATGAAGAGTAGCAGCCACAGCTGGATGGAAGGCTGAGCACAAGAATAGGGGAGGAGCCAAAGAAGGGACGGCGGCGCAGTGGCCACCCTAGAATGGGGATGGGAGAGCAGGTGGGTGGTGTTGACTGTGAGACCAGCTGTCATTGAGCGCAAGGGTGGTGCTCACGGATTTTCACTGGCTGTTTCGAGAGTGAAGAAATTGAAAGGAGGAAAAGGAACGCAGTGTTGGGGATTATCAGCGTTGGCCGGGAGAACAGCGAGGATTGTGGGGCCACCAGGCTGCTAGTCGCAAGGCCTTGGAAAGGAGAAATGGCAGTGTCTCAAAAAGAGGCCGCTTGGGGAGTTCGAAGTAATACTCCATACTCCATATTGCCGCATACTCCGTACTCTGCGCAGGAGATGGGTACATAGCATTGGAGCATTGGTGGACAAATTGAGGGACTATTACGGGTACTCCGTACAACTCACAACGACGCTTCTGAAAATAAAATACTATTTTTGTTGCTACAGGACCACATGCGTGCAGCTGCCTGCAGGCCGGAAGCAGCCATCTTGAGGCGGCAACCAGCGAGGAAAGGCCCACATACTAGCACACGATTGGTGGTACAGAAATCTAGATGACTAATATTGTGCACTGAAAAATCTACGGCGATAATCGACATGATGCGATATGGGAGCGATGATCGACGCCGTCCACCGCGAACAGTTTCCGTTCTAGATCGCACATCTGACATCGAGGCGGGAGAGAATACCTGCTGAAGGGCCGGAATAATGATTCAATTAAAGGTGGGACAGCCGGCGCTGGGCTCGGATCCTGTATGAGGAGAGAATACTGACAAGGAACAGTCGATGCTCAACTGCATCGACAATTCGGGTGCCGCTCTGGTGGAGTGTTGCCAGATTGTCGGACAGAAACGACATGCGGCTATTGGAGACCGCATCGTGGTGGTGGTGCAGAAGCACCGCATGGCCGCAACGGACATGTCGGGCGCGTCAAGCAACAAGGTCAAGCGCGGCGACATGCGGCAGGCGGTTGTGGTGCGGACGCGGTACCCGGTGCAGCGCAAAGACGGGAGCGTGGTTCGGTTCGAGGACAACGCCTGCGTGCTGATCAACAAGGCAGGCGACCCCGTCGGCAGTCGGGTAACAGGCGTGGTGGGCGCGGAGCTGAAGCGGAAGAAGTGGACAAAGATTCTGAGCATGGCGACGATGCATATATGAGAGGGATGGCGGCGGCCAGTCTGACACGGCGGAGTCTGGCCTTGTCCGGAATATCACGGGGTTGGATGACGATGTACGAAAACAGGCTTGTTGATCTAGCGCGACAATGGAGAACATGAAGAAAATAGAAAATGAACACACACAGTCGGAGCAGGTAGACAAGTTGGCATTCATTCTGTTGTTTGATGTACACTTGGGTATGAGCAAGAGTCATCTCTCCAGGCCGTCCGGGCTGGGATGCTGCTCGTAAAAACAAAACGCCACTCAATTTAATCGTCACAAAAGAGTTCCCAAATCTTCCAGATTCACCCGCTATCCCAATGCCATAAAACCATGCTCATCGTATCTCATGCTACTGGAAGATGTTGCCACATTCACAGCATACATAAAACAATTTCTGGCAGGCAACGGTTAACGAGGCATAACATAGCGGTAGGGCAGGCAAGCCGACTCACCATTCCTGTTTCAGCACTGCGCTGTTGTGACTGGAAGAAGACGGCTTCGTCATGCTTGCAAGACGGACAGATCTTGTTCGATCGGGGCAGCTGACAGACGCAAGCAAGTGCGTTAGTAAACGACAAGATGCAGAAGGACGGTACGGCTGGGGATGAGGTGCAAGTACAGCGAAATGCAATCAAAAGCAGACGATGTGTTGCTTCCTCCCCCGGCACGGCACTCCTATGATCGGTCGTAGGTAAACCAATTCCAAGATAAAGGACAAAATATCTCGAGAAAGGTTTAGGATGTCGTCGCCTCAGCCGAGGTAGAATTCGGCATCGTTTTCAAGTTCGTACTTGTATCCATCATAGAGGACGTCCATAAGATTCAAGTCCGTAGCCTCAGTTATGTCGGAGTCGGTCTCGTCAAACGAAGCGTAGGAGCTTGCTGGACTTGTCGAGCCAGTAGCTGGCTTGCTAGAGTAGACTTGCTGTCCGCAGCAGCGACAGACAACGGTGGTGCCGCAGCATAGACAAAGAACAGCCTGGCCGGGGGAGGGGGGGGGGCAGGATTCAGAGGGTGCAGGAGAGGCAGCGTGGGCAACGGCATCAGAGGCATCACCAACCGTTGGGTCCGAGCCGACATCCTGGGTGACACCAGCGGTCTCGCCAGAGGCGTTGTTCAGGACGTTTCGAAAGACGCAGGTCGAAGTGGCCTCCTCGGTATATTGGCAAGTGCGACACGTGAACTGCAGCTTGTGTGCGTCTGCGTCCTCCTTGGGATAAAGCATGTTGGAGCATTCGGCGCAGAATCGGAATGTAATTTGCTCGAGATTTTTCTTAGAGTCCTCGTGGGACGTTGTCGACTGGGGAGAAGCCATGGCGTAGTTTCGGGGAGAAGCGGACGGTATTTTGGCGTCGAAAGGATAATTGAAGGTTTTGGTGGTGGTTTAAAGGATGAAGACGAGTCGGACCCTTTTTTACTACGGCTTTGGCTTTTTCGAGCAGTGCGATGACTAACTGTGGCTCTATCGCGCTTCTTTGGGCCAGGCTGCAGTGGCAAATATTACTCGTAATGAACGAGTATGAGTACAAGTAGTACGAGTAATAGGGACTGCTCCACCCCCGCGCACTAGCCGAAATCAAGGACGACGACAGCAGAAGCGGCCGCGATTGGCCTAGCCGTGAGGAACAAGGTCTCCCCCAGGCTGATCAAAACAGTCGAGATTTTTCTGTCAGCAATTGCCTGCGTCACCACGATTGTGTTTATCGTCCACAAAACGCCCGAAGCCCTCTTGCATCGACGCCACGGTACCTTTACCATGTCTGGGGAAAATCGCGTACGTGGTGCCGTTCCGTGCTTTTCTCCGCCGGCAAGATCGCCCCGCTAACTGGCTACTGAAGGAAGAGACCGGCCTGCCGCCGAACTGGGAGGTGCGGCACAGCAACAGCAAGAACCTGCCGTACTATTTCAACAGCGTGGACAAGGCGTCGCGGTGGGAGCCGCCGGCACAGACCAATACGGAGCAGCTGAAGCAGTACATGGCCAAGTACCACTCGGGCCAGTACCAGCAGGAGAAGCAGGCGCCGCAGCAGACGGGCAAAATCCGGGCAGCGCACCTGCTCGTGAAGCACCGGGAGAGCCGGCGGCC
Source organism: Leptographium galeiforme (assembly GCA_004028395.1). Classification (NCBI taxonomy): domain Eukaryota; kingdom Fungi; phylum Ascomycota; class Sordariomycetes; order Ophiostomatales; family Ophiostomataceae; genus Leptographium; species Leptographium galeiforme. The sequence continues at coordinate 94,123 of RQWE01000062.1, forward strand.
TGCCAGCTGGCGGGAGGCGGAGATCACGCGCAGCAAGGAGGACGCGCGCGGTATTATTGCGGGCTACGAGGAACGGATCCGGCGGGGCGAGATCTCGCTTGGCGAACTGGCGCTGTCGGAGTCGGACTGCAGCAGCGCGCGCAAGTCGGGCGACCTGGGGTATTTTGGCCGGGGCGACATGCAAAAGGAGTTTGAGGAGGCGGCCTTTGCCCTGAAGCCGGGCGAGGTCAGCGGCATCGTCTCGACGGCCAGCGGGCTGCATCTCATTGAGCGGTATGGCAGCTCTGCACATATTGCCCGCGTCTAACCTACGCTGACAGCAGACACAGGCTAGCTTAAGACTGCCCGGACCGGAAGAGGAGCCAGCGACAGCACACAACACAAGTCAGTGCAGCACGGCGTACGTGGGCAGGAGCGACTAGAACAGCGGAGAGACGGTGCGGGTTTCGCGTAGTTCACACTGGCCAAGCCGCTGCTTCTCCGGGCGTTTCCTGACAGCCCCACCAAAGACACGGCCCGTTGCGAGCTATCGTTACTACATGTCACTGCGTATTCCTGCGTGTTGCTGCGTGTTGCTGCGTGCTACTGCGTGCTACTGCGTGCCACTCTATGTTTCGACCGTGTCACGTCTGCTGGCACGTCCCTCGTTTACATGTAATCTCTCTATGCGTGCGTTTGTTGCAGTCGCCGTTCCTGAAGGCAGTTCGTAAATACAACGAGGGTATATATCATCTTTCTTGTCTCGCCCACCTGGGGCGCAGACGGATCAAATCAGAGTCTTCGCCGGTGCCATCAGGCGACTTGGGACGCTAGCCAGGCAGCCAGCGGCTGCACCGAGGCAAACACGACGACCATTACACCGAACACGGTCATGGACAGTGCCGCATAGGGAGCAGCCCGGGACGTTTCTTCGTATAAGTACGCCGTGCCCATAGCGGCAGCGTTGATGCCGACGGTCATGCCAACGGCCACTGTGCCGAGACTGTCGGGGCTGGCAGCATCGAGAGCGGCCGTGTCTTCGCCGCCACGCAGCGACACGACGCACTCGTCAGCCCCACGCTTCGGCCGGCCGGCGTTTTTCTCCATATCGTAGGCGTGGAGCCCGGCGGGCGCCGCACCAGTGGCGGTCTCTTTGTGGCTATGGAGGACCTGCTCGGATCCCGCATTTTCAAGCACGTCCGACGGCACGTCGTTCCTGCTTGTAGCTCTGCGTGTGACTCGGCTCACCGTGGCAGCCGTCCACTGGCCGACGCGTAGACCCATGGCGACTTGGAAGGCAATGCCATTGAAGACGACCAGGGCGGCATTGAGGCCGGAGTCGCCGCCGAGGCTTGTCATCGCCGGGCCGGCCAGGGCTAGCGTGACGCTGCGAGCAGCAAAGGCGAGTGCACGGCTGTCGGGCCTCAGCCCCATAGCGTGCACCATCAGCGGCCCGCCGAGGATGTTGAGAATGGCAAAGACGGAGCCGACGAGGAGGGCAGTCAAGCCTGCGCGTGACAGGAGCTGAGCACGGCACTCAAAGAGTTTCAATCCCCAGATGACGATGCCCGCATCGAGGATGGACGTGGCGACATCGCCGGCGCCCATTGTGACGCCACCCTGCGAGCCGGCATAGATCAGATCGGCCAGGGTGGTGCCGGTGCGGAAGTCGGCAAGGGATTGCGCAACCGTCGTGTGCTGCGCCGCCACCTTGGCGGCCATGTAGGCCATGGTGCTGAGCGAGCACCAGAGCACGGCGTTGAGAAGGGTGACGACGACCAGACGACGGCGTGGGTGTCGGCGAAGGCCCGCAGCCCTCTTGACGGCGGACTGCACCGCCAGCATGCCGGTCCAGCAGAAGAAGAGAAAGAATACGTCTAGCGCGGTGTCGCTGCCGGTCGCTCGGGCCGTCGGGAGGCCCACCACGGCAACGCCGGCCAGACTCAGAGCGGGCACGGGATTTTCAGCCACGAATGCGGCCACCCAAAACCACCTCGAGCTCGCAGCCTGTTGGGCCTCGTCGTTGGTCAGCGTCGACGAGGCCGAGCTGTAGTCCCTGTCCGGTTCTGTCGTGGCCAGCATGGCCGGCCCGACCCCGGGGAAGTCGTTCGACGCTCGTGAAATCGCGGCCTGCACGCCGTACGACACAAGGTAGACCAGAGAGGTGCTGAGGAGGCCGGTGACGACTTTCTTGGTCAGCAGGGGTTCTCGGCAACAAAACGAGCCAATCGCTCTTACCGAATCCGGCAGTGATAAGGCCGACGTCCTCCACTGTCAGAGTCGAGTCTTTCATGATCAGGGTGAACGGCACAGTGAATCCGATGGACATGTGTCTGTTAAGCAAGTCTGTCTGGCGGGTGTTAGTGATGTCCACTCAGGGTATTGCGTCGCTGGTCGGTCGGTATCCCTACCGACTGTCTCAAGTACTTGGTGTAGAAGGCGTCGACGTTGACGCCAAATCTGTCAAGTAGAATCATGACAACGGCCACCAGGGCCATGGCCAAGATCGGGGCCGGGAAGTCGTTCATCCTCCGGGTAGCATAGTCGAGACCGCAAATCAACAGCTCTGACGCGAAGACGAGGATCAGGGCGGTGATGCCGTCGTAGTAGTGCCGCCGGTTTTTTTTCAACTCGGCCAAGAAGGATTGGTCCACGGGACGCCTAGGGAGCCGCAAAGTCGGCAGTTGGCCGGGCCACAGCTGGAAAGGGCACATTGGGCCTTGGGGATTCTGGTTCTGGTTCTGGTTCTGGTTTTGGTTCCGTGCAGGCACGTCGCCAGAGGACACTGTGGCGTTGGTGAGAGGCATCAACGGCGGCCGAAGGGGGTGCAGGAACAAAAGGCAAAGAGGAGAGTTGCCGACGCAAACATAATATGGGACAAGGCAGACGAGAGGCAGACGAGGGGCGGAGACGGCAAGGCAAGACAATTAAAAGGTGAGAGACAAGGTGGTCGACGTCAGCTTTGCTCGGCCCTCTCTCCACGTCTGCAGCGACACCACCCGGACAAGCGGGAAGCATCGGAGGGGGAGCCAGGCATGAGCGATACTCAGCTGTGTGGGAGGGGAGCACCCAGCGGGAAGCAGCTCCGGGTGGCGGGAGGTCAGTCCCATCAACGGATTGGGCAAACGCACGCGTTGGCACGCCTCGAGCGGCTGACCGATCCCATCGATCCGCTTTTTGCATCAGACTGCTCTGCCTTGGGCAAACGGCAGGCAAGGCCGGATCTGGCCTTTTCATTCGTCTGCGGTCCGCAGAGCTGCGTTTGAGCAGCCGAGCCTGCTCGTATTCCCACGATCCGCACCGCCAGATGGTGCTGCGAGTGGTGCTGCTAGTGGTGCTGGCTGGCTGGCTTCCTCCACGGGCGTCAGCACGGACCGAGTAGAAACGGACAGCGATGTCTTGCAGGCCGCCGTACGCATGCTTCCATCGTCGCCGATAGGGCAAGCGTGCTGTGAAGGGGGAGGGCCAAAACAAGCAGCGGACAGGGGGGCCATGTCGACGGAATGGCAGGGTTCTCCAGGCCATGGGTGATTGCAAGGTCAGATATTCTGCTCTGGCTGTGCGGATGGCACTGGCCCTAGATACATACCTGCCAGCCAGGGGCCCGACGTCCATGTACAGGGCATGCACAAGGACACACATACGGAC